>JADRCD010209662.1:15667-33722 GCA_019843815.1 Montemys delectorum | reverse complement strand
TTTTTTTTAATGGGTTACTGATTGCTAGCTCCCTATTATTGGGAACAAACTTTTTACCTCAGTGCTCTTTTCAGATTCTCTGACCTCTGTGGTTTAATTCAACTTCTCCCCCACAGTGTTCTCCTCTCTACCTCCACCTTCTATTTCTACCTACTACAAAAGCCCAAGTGAAATGTCACCTTTCTCAGGAGGCTGTCTCAGGTTCCCAGCTGAGAGAAAGTTCTCTACTCTGGACTACAAGTAATTGTTTAATTTTGAGATCACTTAGTTCTTTTGCCAATGTGTTGTGTTGATTTGCATATATAGCCACTGCTCCCACTGACTTCATCAGACCTGATCTGTGATAAACTTGGGAGCAGGTGCTTCTTGTGACACTGTGACAAAGCATATAAAAGCATACTCAATGAGTGAGTATGAAAAAGAGATTAAAACTAATCATGACAGAGAGAAATCTGTAAGTGATAACTGAAATCAATTTTTATGATTTTTTAAATTCTGTAAAGAAAACAATGAAGCCTGACCTGCTGGTTACAGTGTGAAAACATAAGCAACACTGACATGAAAGAGGTCTCCATGCTTCCAGGATCCCTTGCATTGCTAAGAATCATAGTAGGGATACCCTGTTTGGGAGTCAATGTCAGTGTCAGCTTTTGGGAAATAAAACAGCAAATTCCAAAAGTTGCATAAGCTGCAAATGCTGCAGTGCGTCACCCAGTATGCTGCTTAGACTGAATCAGATTAGTGTCTTTCCAGCCTCTCACTTCACAGTGTTCACACATGGCAGCAAAACTCTCACGGAGCCTGTACTTGAACAAGATGCATGCGGCAGAACTAGAAAATAGTGTTAAAGGCTGAAGGAATACTTATTAGCTGAACTTAATAAAACCAATAGCAATAGGCATTGTTTCTGATACCCCACCGTGGGGAATACTGTCTATAATTGCATTACTTTCAAACTCTCAAGTTTATTTCTTGACAGCAACTGATAACACACAGCTCCAGCTGGAAGAGGGAAGATACTGAGACTTTTATACTCAATTTGATTTGAACCCAGAGGGAAAGCTCCAACTCTACAGTCTCACTTAACACTGACAGGTCCAACAAAAATGACATTGGCTGTGTATTATTTAATGATTTGAATTTCAGGGGCTGGTGAGGAATAAGATTCTAAACTATCAGGACTGTTGATCCCGCCTTTAAAATTCATTCAAAAGATGTATTAATCCTTATGAGAAACTGAGGCACAGATTAAGAACCAGAATGCTTCTTTGGGTAGGTCAGACTTGTTCTCTGAGAAATACAACTTGAAGCATGTATATGTGAAGACTTTACAGATTCTAATCCAATTTTATTACTTCTATCAAGGAAAACATCCCCCAATCTCTTATGTTGATGCCTTTTCAAACTATATATATAATTTTAAAGGTAGAACTTTATGAGTCAAGATGAGCATGCCCAGAGGGGATCCTGTCAGCCAGATTTGTGACACAAGCTGAACATGCCCCCAAGTGTTTCTATTGGCATTTGTGCAATACAACCTGAGCATGCCCGAAGGCATTCTGTCACCCATCTTCTTGTCAGAACAGGAGCATGGCCAGAGGCATCTCTTTCTCCCTTTTTATGATATAAGCTGGACATTCCTAAAATTCTTCTTTTCTGTCACTTTGAATCTTTTGAGAATGCAGTCCATAGTCTTGAGCTGAGAATAGAAAGTATTTGTCAGCCATATTTCCTTTTGGAACTGTTAATTTTTTTTCAGTATCAGAGATTGGATCTTGAGCATGCTAGGCAAGTCCCCTATCCCTAAGCTGCATCCTCAGCACTTGAACTGTATTTTAAAACTAAGCATACTTCTTGATTGTGTATGCTCCTAAATAGGCCTTTTCTTAATATTCCTTCCTTTATGAATAGATATAGATTCTCCAGATAAAATTTCTCCTTTTCCTTAATTCAAAGAGGAGGTATTTCTTTGGAAATAATTTCTATGCTCTTCTTACCTTCTTCGGGTAACAAGCTTTAGCCCACTGAATCATTTCTTCACTCTCCTTGCTTTGGCTTTGCACTTACCAGGATGTGAAGTACTGTATTTGATTATACGTTGAGAGCCAACACTCACTAGTGAATATGAGGATTAATTGTTTGTAAGTATGTACATTTTTCTGCATCATTTGAGAGTATCATATACTTTCTGTCCTTAAAACTATTTATGTGCTTACCTTAGTTACTTGCATATGTTACTCAAACCTTGCATCCCTGGAATGAAGCCTTAACTTAACTATGATGTACATTGTTTACATGTTGAATTTGGTATACAGAGTTTGTTTGAGAATTTTTGTGTGGATACTTATTACATAAATTGGTCTATAGTTTTTTTTAGGGGGGGATAATATATTAGCATTAGAGTAATGCTAGCTGTATATATTGAGTCTGATAGGGTTGCTTTCCTATTTTATGGAACAATATCTTTCTTTCCTTCTTACAATTTTAAAGTATACTTTTATTTACACAGATTCTTTGGATTTCCATGTGGGTTGTGTGTGTGTGTCATCAAAACTGAAAGAGGATTTTGAGAGGGGAAGAAGAGGTCAAAGAAGGGGAAGAGAGGGTAATTGACTACATGTATTATGAAAACAGAAGTGGATACTATCTGAAGGAAAGAAGTGAACAAGCCAAGGGAAGAGAGGAGGCCAATGGGGAGGTTGGTTTTTTAGTGTGTGATGGTGAACATTATGTTTAAGTTTAAAATTACTGTGCTTAAGAGAACTATAAAACAAAAATGTCTCTAACCTGTAAGCTCTACTTGTCCAATGACAGATAGCTTCCCAGAGAGCTGTGGATATTTTTGTCATTGCCTGGTCCTGTACAATTTCAACAAGAATATTGTTTATATAAGATAATAAACCATGTGTTTTTGCTGCTGTAAATGAGCTTGCTTGCCCCTGACTGCACGTAAATGGGATATGTGACTGATCGCATATAGACAGGAAGTACATCAGGATGTATGTTTGCCCCTAATTGTACGAAGGGAGGAAATACTTCTGAGTTTTGGCTTTATAATCCCAGAACTGATATATTTCAGGGATATATCTTGAGAGTCCTCTGGGGTATAGTCCTGGTACCATGAGTGTCTAGCATGAGTATCTGAATAAAGCTTCTTCTTTATTAAAATTTATTCATGGCCAGACTGGTGAATCTCTGAATGATCCCAGACCAAACTATAATAATACATATATGAAAATTACCATAATGAAATCCATTATTGAATAAGACACTACCTCACAATAGAATAGGGCAACTTAATTTATTGATCACTTGACATAGGAAAAATCAAGTTGCTACTGACCAAGAAGCTTTCTTCCTTCTGACTATCTTTCATAATATAGAAAGGTGCTATTTAGGATACTGGGAGAAAAATCATTGAAAGTCTTACCTAGCAGCAAACTTTGTGAAATGCAATGACTAGTGTAGTGAGATATGCTTATGTAAGCAATTGCTGAATGAATGTTATGCGAGTAACCAGTTGAGTTCTGGTTGACTTAAGACCCATCCAGAGGAATAAATATACTTCTTTTATTATAAATCTGCTCAAGAACCCATGGTTGGGAGATCACAGATCCTTAAGTAAACCAACTACTATTATCCTGCTAAATGAAGAGTAGATGACTACCCTTTGAATTTATGTCTCTGTACCTATACATTAGTACAGCTATCAGATGTCATCAAACTTTCTTTGTCTAGTGGCTGGTAGTTAATACAGAAACTCGAAACTAGTACTAATGTAGAGAACAAGGACCAGGGCAATGCTTAGCCACAAATGGGACATATCTATTACACCTCTTGTCCAAGACTCGGTGACTGCCAAGCAAGAGGATGTGGGGAGAGTGTAAGAGCCAGAAGCTAGGGAAGACTGGACGGAAACAATACCATCTGGACAGAACAGTGCTGATGCATCCATGAAATGACAGCAGCTGTGTTTGCCTGTACAAGATCAAGCTTGTCAACATTCTAATGTGGAGGGGAAGAAATTCAGGAGTCCCTACCCCTAACTGAGAAGTTATTGGCAGTTGATAGCTTCTAGGGTATAGAGTGTCAGTTTTATTTTAGGGTATGGCCTCTGGTAAGTCAACCATGCTCCAGTGGTTACCTTTATACACATTTGGAATCAGTGAATTTTTTTGAAAGACATAAAGTAGGGAAGGGTGGTCAGATAAATCGAGGAGAGGTCAGGCAGAAAAGTTACAGTGAATACAATCAAAATACATTGTATGAAATCCTAAAATAATTGACAAAAACAAAAGAAGCCTGAGAAAAGAGTTCTACCAATTTTTCCACTTTTAGAAGATTGATAATTGCCGTTATTAGTGTTTGGTAATAGAGATAATAGTAGATAATAGTTTCTGCAACTGTAAGTAGCTGTTTACTGAAAAAGACACAAAATAACATGAGATTTTTTTTTTTACTTGATCTATTGTGTGCTCAATACAGGTAATGTAACAGATAGTTGTTTTCATATCATTAAATACCATATTGTAGGTCCACAAGGCACTGCAGAATTAACTGCATAATAGAAACATGGACATTAGTAAGGAAAATACAAAAGCTGTGTGAAAATGTTATGTTGTTTTTAAGGCTTGGAATGTAGATTTTGTTTTGAGAAGGAATGGGTACAAATTTTAAAAAAAGTAGAAAAACAATGACAGAGACAAATCGAACATTTAATTAAAAGTAAATAGCCTAAACTCATAAACAATGATGAGTTCAAAAGATTGAAATATATATATATATATATTTATATTTAAACCATATATATATATATATATATATATATGGTTTAAATAAACAGATAAAAAGTCCTAGTCACAAGCATGGAAAATTTCCTCTGATGTTGTTGGTCAGGGGAGTAGAAGAGATCCTCAGAACAATATAGCTTATTGCCATTACCCTTGGTGCCTCACAAAGATGATTGTGATGATTTGTTTATGCTTGGCCCAGGGAGTGGCACTATTAGGTGTAGCTTTGTTGCAGTAGGTATGTCACTGTGGGTGTGGGCTTTAAGACCCTCGTCCTAGCTGCTTGGAAGCCAGTTTTGTGCTAGTTGCTTTTCGAACAAGAGATGGAACTCTCAATTCCTCCAGCCCCACATCTGCCTGAATGCTGTTCCCACCTTGATAATAGTGAACTGAACCTCTGAACCTGTAAGCCAGGTCCAATTAAATGTTGTCCTTATTAAAAATTGCTTTGGTCATGGCATCTGTTCACAACAGTAAAACCCTAACTAAGACAACTCTCTTGCTGAGCATACTATACATTTCAGACGAAGGATTTGGAGGAATATATATGGATGTGACATGGAGACCTCCTTGCTGAGGGATATCTCTGATGGTTTTGGAAAAAACATGCAGCCAAGCCAGGCAGTGGTGGTGCATGCCTTTAATCCCAGGACTTGAGAGGCAGAAGCAGGCAGATTTCTGAGTTCGAGGCCAGCCTGGTCTACAGAGAGAGTTCCAGGATAGCCAGGGCTACACAGAGAATCCTTGTCTCAAAAAACCAAACCAAATCAAACCAAACCCAACTATGCAGCCTCTCTCTATCATCATAGAAAAGTAATCAAACAAATCATAACTATGACAAGGATGGCAAGATATTCTGATAAGTGCAAAGGTTGCACTTATCTGGGGGTAGCCTCTGAATTGGACTTTAGATCCTCTTAATGGAAGAGAATTTATGCCTGTCACTGTAAACTTATCTGCGGTGGGTGAGGCCATGGAAAGTGGAGGAGAATCTAGTTTTGTCTGTTACCTAAACCAGTATGATCTGCATTCTGAAACTCATCTTTACACTCAGAGACATGTAGTTCTCATCCCTCATCAAAGGAACTTCTTTTTTTGCAGTAGACAGAAAAGTGATAACTAGAGAAAACCACAAATGAACCAACCCTAGAGATCAGTGGTCTGTATAGCTAGTACATGTTCCCAACATAGCCTCTGCACTTAAGGATTAAGTCACATTACAGACAAAAAGACTGGAATTTTTTTTAATGTTTTAAAATTTATTTTGTATTGGCCATCTACTGCTTAGCATGCAGCCTACCCTTAAGAATGGTTTATATCCTAGTGAGGCCTAGTTGGAGGAAACTTTTTAAAAAAAATACACAAGCTCTTATCAATTGGAGAACAGTTCTGGGTGAGGAATGACAGTTGATGTCTACATTCTCATTCAGCACTGGGACCACATCTTGGCCAGACCTGTGCAGGCCTTACACAAGCTACCTCAATCTCTGGGAGTTTGTTTATATGTGCACTGGTTCTACTGTGTTTAAAAGGTTTAGCTTCCTTGGGTGTTCTCCATTCCCTTTGGCTATTATAATTTTTCCATTTCCTCTTCCACAGGATTTCCTGAGCCCTCCAAAGGGAGAGATATAATACACACAATACATTTAGGACTGAGCATCCCAAGGTCTCTTGCTCTTTGTACATTGTACTGCTGTGGGACCCTGTATTTGTATCCATTTGCTGTAGGAGGAAGCTTCTCTGGTGATGGCTGAGCAAAACACTGACCTATGAATAGAGCAGAATGTCATCAGGAGTCAGTTTATGTCTGCATTCCTTTAGCAGAACAGTAGTATTTGGTTTTCTCCTATGTCTCTCCATCCATTCATCTCAGAATTTCATAATTGCATTTTAAAAATTTATTTACTTATTCACTTTATATCCCAGTATCAGCCCCCTCCTCCAAGTACTCCCTCATGCAAGTTCTCTCCCCATTACATCATCCCCTTCTCAAAAGAGAAGAGAAAGGCCCCTCTGGGTGTCACCCACCCATACTAACCATCTGCCACCCCCACATACAAGTTACTGCAGGATTAGGTCTTCACTTTTTGGTTGGTGATTTAATCTGAGAGCCCATAAGGATTCAGTTAATTGACTCTGTTGGTCTTCTCCTGGAGACTCTATCCTCTTTGGGTCCCTCAAATCTTCTCTCAACTCTTTTGTTAGACTACCTGAGCTCTATCTAATATTTGGGTGTGAATCTCTGCATCTCTTTCCATTGGCTGCTGGTTGGAGCCTCTCATAGGACAATTATTCTAGGCTCCTATCTGTCCACATAACAAGTATCATTAATAGTGGGACAGAAAGATTTTATGAGCAGAACATCAATCTGCTGCTGAAAAAATCAAAAAGGACTTGAACTAAGGGAAGAGGGTGTGTATTTGTGAAAAATTGTGGGGAAGAGTAAAAGTTGAACATTATCAAGATACACATATACAATTCTCTAAAATTAATAAAATATAAAATACATAAAGAAATAAAAATATGTAAGTTATGAACAATAACAAGAAAAAAGATGAAAACTCAAATAGAAATTGTCATTGTGAACTGACATTCATGTAGGGAAAATTGTCTTTAGGATTAAAAATTACATAGAGATGAAAAAGACTACTTCAGTTATAAAAGATGAAAATCTTTTGAAATTTATGAAGAAGATGTGATAATTTCAAAAGTTTATACATTTTATAATTTTGAAGTAAACAAAGCTCAATTTGTTCTGAAATTTCTAGAATAAATTGCTAAATCTGCCATCACTGCAGTAGATTTATTTTTGTATTCTGGTGTTTGTTTGTTTGTTGTTTGATTTTTTTCTCCTGTAATTGAAAATAGATTTTTTTTCTCATATAGTATATCCTGATTATAGTTTCTGCTCCCTTTACTCTTCTTAGTCCCTTCCAGCTCCCTTCCCATGCAGATCCACTCCCTTTCTGTCTTTCATTAGAACAGAACAAACTTCTAAGACATTACAACCAAATACAACAAAATAAAACATAAGATGCCACAGACTGGGTTCGCTACATGGACCTCTTGTTCCATAGGATGAGAGTTCTGGTCAGGTGGGCAAAAAGTTCGGTGAGTGACAAACAGAATCAACACAAGGAAGTGCTGAGTCTGAGTGTATTTCTTAAAAATGGCATCAGGCTTTTACAGTCATTATAAAAAAGAAATGAAAAATTTGGCAGCTCAGCAATTGAGGTACATCTGAGGCCACCTGAAACATTCAACACTGGGTCTAAAGCAGCCAGCTCTTCTGGACAGGTGCTGCACCCCCCCTCCCTGGCCCAAGCACTCTGGGCCTGGGGGCCTGCAGACTGCATGAGGCTTGAAGCTTGAATGCTCTATCTCGAATCTGAATGTACGAGTATAAGTCTGTGTACAAAGTAAAAACCAAGCTTATATAGTATACAGAAAACAGGGCAAATGACAAAAGTCATGTAGGCAGGTGAGGGCCACGTCAAGATCAGACAGCAAGACAGAAGTCACGTAGGCAAGTGACGGTTACATCAAGGTCAGTAAGATCAATCAGGCATCTAGGTGTGAAGCAGAAGAGCTGTGGTGCCCTTCCCGCTGGGGCTATCTTGGCAGTCCCAAGTTAATTCTCTGGGTCTGTTGGAGGCAAGCACCAGTTCCTGAGAATTCCCTTAAGTGAGGGAAGCCCTTCAGTTACTCTCTGGTATGTAAAGCAATTCTGTCTTCTGTGGGACTGCTCTGAGAATTCTAAGTATGCTTACAGTTAGCAATAGTGCCTGACCTCTATTTCTAACTTTGAAGACACCCTGTCTGATAAGGCAGCTTCCTTGTGAGAAATTACAAGCTAATGACAGTTTGGTAATGATTTAGGATATATTCGAACACTGTGCTGGCCAGGGAACAATGTTTAATCTTAGTTTTAATTATTTACAAATTATTTCTTGGGGCACCTTTATGCCTGAATAAGAAAGCATGTTGAGTACTGGAAGGACTAATCTGGAACACGTCTGAGTTAGGAGATGCCAGCCACTGACTGAATACCCAGGAGGCAAACTCCCTTTGAAGTCTCTAGTCCATTGTCGGGCCTTCAAGCCTGACACTGCAGACATTACTGGAGTAGACAAGTGGGTGTGGCAATAAGATAAAACAAAACTATCACATTGAAGTTAGACAATACAAACATACAAAAGGAAAAGAGTGCAAGAGAGGCCATAAAAATCAGACCCATTCATTCATATACACAGGAGTCCCATAAAAATATTAAAATGGGGGCTATACTGTATGAGAGCATTTGCTACAGATTTGTACAGGCCCCATGCTTACAGCTTCAATCTCTGTTAGCTTATAAGAAATTTGCTCAAATGATTCAGATGGACTTATTCTCCTGGTGTCCTTCATCCTTTCTAGCTTGTACATTCTTTCTGCTCCCTCTTCTACAGGGTTTTCTGAGCTCAGGGATGAAGGGATTTTTATGGAGACATTTTATTTAGAGCAGTGTGTTCCAAAGTCTTTTTCCATGAAAAAATGTCTGGCAATGGGTCTTTGATTTTGTTCCCATCTTCTGCAGGAGGAAGCTTCTTTAGTGATGGTTGAATAAAGCAAGGTCCATGAGTATGGCATATTATTTGGAGTCATTGTATCACTCTATTTTTTTTCTTTAGGTAGGTCTTGCACTATAGCTCAATATAGTCTTGAACTGGGCCCTCAACCTGTCACAACTTCCCAAGTTTGAGGAAAGAATAAATTATTTATTACTTATATATCAAGGTAGAAAACACATAAAAAGGAATGTGGAAAACCTGGATATCACATCTGATAACCTTGAACTACAAAATTTGGTGAAGGTTTGCTGCTAAGATTTAAGGAAAACAGGCTTTTCTATGGCCTATGTCTATTTGGTCTCTGGTAAGTTTGTATATATTACAAGAATTCTTTCCATTTTGTAATTCAGTTATAACTAATAAAAAGGATGAAGTATGTTAATATATTTGAAAGTGGATACATTTCTAAGTTAACCCAAAGTTAAAACAGAAACCACAATGGAAATTACTGAATATTGATAAGAAAGTATACCCATAACACCTGTGGGATAGAGCAGAGGTGAGAATTCTCACATTTATCTTCTAGGAAATTTTTGTCTTTAAATCTGCATAAAAATAAAGGCCTCAAAATTAGGGGGCCAAATGTCAGTTAAAAGAGGTTTGGAAAATCATGACAAAATTTATGTCTTGGTCTTCAGTTCTAAACTATTTATATTCTTAATACCTTTGTTAAAGCATAAGGTTGTCATAGAGGTATAGACTTATTTCTAGAACCTCTATTCTATTACATTGGTCTATATATCTGGATTTTTTTTGTCTGTTTGTTTGTTTGCTTGCTTGCTTGCTTGCTTGCTTGTGTTTTATATGCCAGAATCATGCTTTGTAGCTTTGTATCAGAGTTTGAGATGTAGTATAATACCTTCTCTACTTAAGATTGAATTGACTATTCCTGCCATATGAATTTTAGAATTACTTTACTAGTTTCATGAAACATATGAGAAATGTGTGATTCTGTAAATCACTCTTTAAAATATTTTATCCAATATATTTCAATCACATTTCCTCTCCCTTAACTTTTCCCAGATCCTTCTTACTTGTCTACCCTCCCAGCTTCATGTTCTTTCTCTCTTTCTTAAATAAAAAGCAAAAACAATAATCAAAAGAAAGAAGTGAACAACCAATAAGACAAAAAAACCAAAAGTCCCCAAAACAACAACAACAAAAGGGACACCAAAAAAACATGGAAATCTACTATTCCTGAGTTTTAATCAACTATTCCTGAGTTTGGGATCTCCCAGGAATTTGGTTGATATACCCAATGATATGCCATTGGAGAATTCTGTTTTCTACAGTTCTACAAAATATCAATTAGAAATATCTCCTAAATAAAGAATATGGCTTTTTGTCTACTTACATGACTCTGTGCTGGGATTTTGTGTGGCTTAAATGTTTATAGGTCCCATCCATGCTGTCTCAGTCTCTGTCAGTTAATATATATCAATCCTATTGTGTGTGGAAGACTCTGTTTCCTTGGAGTTGTTCACCACTTCTGGCTCTTTTCCCACATTCTCTTTTGCATAAATCCTCAAGTCTTGAGAAGAGAAGTTTGATAAAGACACTTCATTTCAAGCTTAGTGCTCCAAAGTCTCTCACTCTCTGTAAATTGTCCAGTTGTTGGTTTCTGTCCATCACTATCTACTATGAAAAGTCACTTCTCCGATGAGGGCTTAGCAATGCACTGATGGTATACAATTTGTGTGGGTATAGAAAAAGTATCATTTGGAATTATTCTGTTATGTTACTTAGCAGAATAATAGTAGTAGGTTTTACTGTAGGATCCATGACCTATATAGGTTCTTGTCCACTCTAGCAGTGTCAGGTATGGGTTCCATCTTATGAAGTAGAACTTAAATCTATGTTTTAAAAAAATAGTTGATAATTCCATAACATTTATGCCACTATTATACTAGTATATCTTATAGTCTCTTGTAGGTCCCAGGATTTGTAGCTGGGTAACATTTATGATTACTTTTCTTCTCTGGTAGTATGCAAAGCAACTTCTGACACCATGAGCTGTAGTCACTGTGTATAAGGCTTTAGCACAACTTAAATCTCTTCATGTTCAATAGCATGAGTAAATCAATGTCTTCAGCAATAGGGCCTTGCCGTCAGGTAAAGTAACAAATATCCTTGGCAATATTATGTGATGCTTGGGGAAGTTTATGGAAACCTTTTGCTCACTGACACAATAAAATGTAACCCATTCCCAACACTGTTGTAACTATTTGGGGCATTGTCTTCCCTATTATATGGTGACTCCATTTAAATCCCTTTCATATATGTATTTATTTTAGGAGCCTCTACATTAATAGGTTTCCATATGGCTTTTAAAAAGACCTTTTTTTAAAAAAAGATTTATTTATTATTATAAATGAGTACACAGAAGAGGGTGTCAGATTTCATTACAGATGGTTGTGAGCCACCATGTGGTTGCTGGGATTTGAACTCACGACCTTCAGAAGAGCAATTGGTGCTCTTACCCGCTGAGCCATCTCACCAGCCCTTAAAAAGACCTTAACTGTTAGTTGTCCCTTCCCATATTCCCTTCTTTACCCTGCCTTCTCACCTTTTTCCTCATCTGATTCTCCTAAGAACATTTTATTTTATTTTCTCTTCCAATAGAATAACCACAGAGGGACTTGGAGTCAGGAGAGGATCTTCCAATGATGGAAAAGTAGAATGTTTTGTTAATGAAATTAGTTTCATAACATTGCTTTTGCTAATCTGTGAACACAACAGACCTTTCATGATAGAGACAGAGGTAGGACTGTAATCACTGAAGTTCCAGCATGAATGAGCTGTGTGCATGAGATTATAAGGCACGAGAGGTGGTATACAAACAGAAAAAAACATTAGGTTGAGACCAAATTTCCATCTCAGTTAATCTAGGAAATAGATCTCATAATCAAATATTTCCCTTAAGCCTTAAGATTTAATGTGGGGTTTGGTTTTACTTAGGGAATAGTTAGAACACTTTGTTTCCTCTTATTTTCCCTTTTTGTAATGAGAATGGTTGTGCTATACCTATTTCACCATTGTAGTTTAGAAACATAGAACTTTTGTTTTACAACTTCATAACTTGGGAAGAATTGGACTGGGAGTGGAGCATCCCTTGAGTTTTACCCACGTATGATAAGACTGTTGACTTTAGTTTTTTAAAGTTGGTGCTATAATAAGAGTTCTAAAGATATTAGAATGAAATAGATATATTTTATTTTGTAAAATAGCATGCATTTGTGGAGATATTGGGTGGAATATTTGTATGATTCTAAAATTCATGTTGTAATCTAAATCTAAAAGACCTACATAAAAGTGAATGAGTCATATGGGGAAAAATATTTACAAACACACTTAGTTTCCAGATGGCATACTAAGCTAGTAACAATGTGTTTTGATAGTTCAATGCATAAGGCAATTAAGCCTACTTCACTAGAATTTCAAAGCTGGGAAGCCTGCTTAAAAATAGTACTGATATCCAGGGTCATGCTAAATCTACCTTGGTCCATGGTTACACAGTAGCTCCATCTGAAATTAGAAAAGTAGCCTAATTCAGATTAAGTTCAAATTAAAAGTAGCATAATCCCTATTAAATTCAGACATATGACAGAAGGTTTGAAAGCATGTAAATCCCAAATGGAGCCTCAAATTTCAAAGAGGAGAAGAAAAGACAAGAAAAGATACTTTACCTGGTTGGGTTTAGGAATTTGTGAGTTTTACACAAAGTGTTTATGTCAAGAGAAAGTGTAGCTATCCATTGAAGAAAATATATTCTGAAACACACACACACACACACACACACACACACACACACACAAACACACACCACCACCACCACCACCATCACCACCACTACCATCACCACAAACGTATGTATCAGAGCTTAGAGATATGAAATGACAGAATAAAATTAACCAAAAGTTACTCAAACATCAAATTAATTTTTTAATACCACATACTACATTCAAGCTCCCTCATTGTTTGGACTCTAGCACCCTAGGTACTACCCTATGCTCCTATGCTCCTCTGCAGAAGCCAGCCCCACCTGCCTTACAGTAGGGCTTCTTTCATCTCATTTCAGGATTCCTTCATTTAGGCCTTATTCCCTGACATCAAACCTTGTACCATTCATCCTTGGTGTGAATGCACTATAAAGCAAGGGTATTTCTGACTAAAATTCATCCTCAAGCTACTTTAACATTCAGTGCCAAACATTTAACCACCCACCTCCTTTCTGAAAATTTAAATAGTGAGTCATTGCTCTACAACCCGATGAAAGTGAAGTTTTGTTTCCTGTGTACCCTGAGAGGACAAGAAGATAGATCAAGTTAACTTTCACTTCATACCAGGGCAATTATAATTCCAAGTATGCTGACAAAACAGTCACCAATTTCCTTGTCTTAGCTTACTTTATTGTATAAGAACCTTCATATATTTGAATTCAGTGTATGTGTGCAATGTGAGGTATGTTGTGATATATACACATGTGTACAAGTATGTGGCATGCTGTGATGTGAGTGTATTGATAATCATAATTTTATATCATTTTAGAATAACCAAACATATTATTTACCCTATAGATCTTCTATGGTATATCTTGATTGTGCTCTATATTAAAGGCAATATTAATACTTACTGGTTGTTACTGAACTAACACCAATTCTGACAAAGCCTAATGTTTTACTCTTTCTTCCAAGCTACAATGAGCTAATTCTTAATTCTGAGAATTGGAATTGACTTCTGAACCATCACAAAGTCTTTAGAAGTTTTGGGCTTAAGGTTTGATCATTATTATTCTGGACTTCTGCTGCCACTCTTCTTCAACTCTTGTTCCTCTGTATACTTCTCCAGTATGTCACATCCCCTCTTTGACTTCACTCATTACTTCTGGGGAAAGACCATGAAACTGCAAGAAACTGCTTGCAGTTTCTCTTGTTTCTAACTGCTTCATTTTCCCTACTATCCAACTACCTCCCCTGGGTTTGACTTATATCTCTTATGTCTGACTAGCTCCATCCCTAGAGTAATGCAGGTTTCCTCTGTGTTCTGGCAATCACTCTCAGAATAGCATCAGCACTCGAATTTTCTCTTTACCCTGAAGCTACTGTTTGCTCTAGCTAACAATTGTACAGCCTCCTGTTCTGCAACTAGTCACTGCATAGTATGTAGACCTCACACAGTATCTCCATAAAATCTGGAGAATGTTTTTGATTTTCCTATCCATGGAATTTTATAAGGGGTTATGGGAGTTAAGTTATAACAAAGAGACATATGGTTGAATTGAAAACAAGATTAAATATACTGTTCATGTGTGTTTCCTCTCCTAAAATATTTCTGCATTGTTTCAGTGCTGAGGATAGAATTCAGGGCCTCGTGTATCCTCACTAAACACACTACAACTGAGCTACACTCCCAACCTCTGTTCAAATCCTAATAGACTATAATCTTACTTTCTTAGATTCACTAATCTTGTGAAAACTGTAACACAACTGAGCATGTCTGGTTATATCAAACTTCTGGACACTCAGCAATAGTTCTTCTTTTTCCACCTTTACTTCTTCAAGAGATTCAGATTATTTTGTCCTATAGGTCACTAAAGTTAAGGGACTCTCGATGCCCAGTTATATAATGAAATGTATGATATTTACTATACAACTAGAGCTCCCCAAAAGGAAAATCAATAGTATTAATGTCACTGTATAATATGTGGTAAATTTTTTCTTTCAAGGAAAGAGAAAGATAATTGTGAAAGTCCAGGGCTCTTTCTCCTATGATCCACCTAACAACTAGAAGTTAGCAGGACAGACATGCCAGCTACACTCAAGCCTGGTTGCCTTAGAGCAGTTTATACAGATACTACGACATCCTGGACAAATTCAGGAAATTCCACTGTCATTGTCTCCAGCAGGAGGATCAATCATGCTAGATATAGTGTCCAACTACTAGGGCTTAAAGAATTAAGATTATAGTGGATCATAGCAAAGAACACATTCTCTGTTACTGGTAAGAAGTAGGTTGACACATGGCTAATGAAATGGTTCAAGAAAGAAGTTGTCAGTATTTGTAGAGTCATAATGATGTCAACCCTAATAATGTTTCATTTACATTGTATTTTTTTTTAGAATATGATCTAACCATGTAGCCAAGACTAGCTTAGATTTCCAAGTGTTTCTATTTTAATCTCTAAAATGCTGAGATTATAGTCCTATACTATTATGCCTTGCTAGCTATAGAAAAAGAACAGTAAATCAAAGGATATCAGAATGAGCATATTTATTCAAGAACACAGAATAAGAGGAATAGTTAAGAGATTGTAGAATGATTTTTTTTTCTGAGAAGGAGTAACCCAGGGTTGGAAGCTGTAGAATTTCTAATGTGAGAGTTCTGCATATATTCCAAGAGGGTCTAGAATGTGTTTTGACACATTTGTATATTGCATGCTTTACTTCCTTTTCAGGGTAAAATGTGTGTATATAATTTGTCTGCCAAAACTGCTGGTCATTTTGATGCCTCCTGTAGAAAGAGAGATCATGCATAAAAGATGGGGTGATACAGAAAGTGAAGTTTTTAAGTCTAATGTTTAGTATTTCATCAGCGTTAGAAAATGGCAGTGTACAACTCAAGGAAATTGGGGTTCAAGGATTCGGCAGGATGGGAAAAAACTAGAGCTTCAGCAGGTCAAGCACAGGTGTGGCCCAGAGGAACCCAGAGAGAGGGTGTCTTAGAGTTTCAAGGGTATCTGCAGGACTTTGTATCTATTTCTGGCTCTTTATTTTCTCCACCCAACACTGCAACAAGCAGTTTCTGCAAGGAGCCTTGCTTTGTAAGAAGTGTATCCAGGAATAAGTCGAGGTTGGTTTGAAAGCAGGAGACTGATCTGGCAGAGCCCATCCTGCCTCACAGTGGGCAAAATTAAGAAATAGTTTTGAAATTTACAAATGGACAAGTAATTTCCAGTAGCAGAGTTCTTCATCTCTGTTCCTCATTCTATGTTTATGTTTGTTCTCCATGGCAAGATTTCTGCTTCCCCATCACACTCAAGTAAAGATATCTCATTTCCTCTCCCTGAAAACAAAATGATTTCGGAATCAGTACCCAAGGGGTACTACCAACAAGCAGGGACTCTTTACTCTTAGTGAAGTTCACAGAATTTTCTTTTGTAATGATTTTAATATATAGTCCAGAATTGAGAGGACAGTGAGCTCTGCTAAAAGGTGCTTAGTGCTTGAATTTTTTTCTGTATATGTATTTAATGTATAGTTGGTTTATTAGTTTGTTGTAAATTTAGTTTGATTTTTTTCATTTTTACTTCTATTTTCTATATAAAGAGATGTGTTCTGTGATATATTATTCTTATCTATGGCCTGCATTTTCCACTGACCTGAAAATATACATGCTATTAGCTTATACTTCATCCTTTTGTATTTTTTCTCTAAAATAAACAAATATGCTGTATATATATGTAGATATATTCTATTTTTAATTTTTGAAAATTACATTTATTTATTATTTTGTGCATGTGTATGCATGTGCCACAGTGCACTTATAGAGATCAGAACACAATTTAAGGTAGCAGTATTCTTCAACTATGTAGGTCCTAGGAACTGAACTAAAGACTATTACAAGTTGTCAGACTCCATAGTATCTGTCTTACTTGCTGAGCCAATTCACAAGCCACATCTCCATTTCCACAAAAAGGTAGCATGCTTTTTCATGTTGTTGTACTTTCTTCCTTTGAAACTGTGCAGCAATCCATGCCCCACTATTAGTGCTCTCTGAAATCGATGTTCATAATTACTTATTCTTTCATAGATGGGGATTATTTCTTACATTTTGCTGTTATAAACAATGCCACCAACAAAGTGTGCTTATGTTGTTTGGTACTGACCATGACCTTTGTTTAGAGAATATATTCCTACAGTAGTTGTTGGGTCAGAATCCTAGACATATAGACAGTTCTTTCCAACTTCTGTTCACAAAGACCCATTTGGGACCAATAACAAAGATGGTGAATGCCATACACTAGACACAAAACCAAAATACCATGCTCTACATTACATGAAATCAAATGAATGTCTGAATTATATGCACCCTTCTTCTAAATCTGACTTCAACAATGACCTTCTCTTTCTAAACCTCAAGCCCAGTTGTACCCTGCTGAATGCTCTTGTTGTCCTTGGGCCTCTTCAGCCAGTCATCACTTATTAAATAGTTTCCATTTTCATGGTGTGTGCTGCTTATGTCAATTATACCAGTCAAAACTCATTTATCTCATTTAAACTCACTATCTCATTTAAATTCTCTTATTGTATTGAAAAAGTGTGTATGTTTACATAATGTTAAATGATCATAAATTTATAAATAAAGGACTGCCTTTATTGTACCAATATAGATGCAATCATCACATATATCACAGTGTTACTTACTTTAACTTCCCAGTAACCCTTGGAGATTGGATTGTGGGTCATTTGGTAGAATACTTGCCTAGCATACAGGAAGTTCTCAATTAGATTACCAATATTTCATAAGCTGAGCATGTTGATACATGACTCTAATCCTATTAATCAGGTAGTAGAGGCAAGGGCATCAGGAATTTAAGGTCGTCCTTTACTATATAGTGAGTTTGATGTTTACGTTGGTCATAGCTTTTTTTTTTTT
>JADRCD010209660.1:0-55166 GCA_019843815.1 Montemys delectorum | reverse complement strand
GGGGGGGGGGGGGGGAGTCAGAAGTCAGAAGAAGATTGTATTAAGTTCCTGAATAAACTGCTTGGAGAAGAGCTCTCGAGTCGCTTCTTTCTTGCTAGCGAGATGGTAGCGACAGGTCACTGGGTGGGGAATTGGGTGTTTTGAAGTGTGTGTCATGTTCCTACTCATTTTCTCTTCTATTTCCTACCTGCCAGAAAGTGAGTCACACTGCTCCAAAAAATGTTCCCTACCATGGAATTCTCCCTCCCCACACAGGGCAGAAACAAGAGAGCCAAGTAGCTATGAACGGAAATCTCTGAAACCAAGAGATGTAATGTATCTTTCCTCATTTTGATTTTTTTTCAGGTAACTTTTCCTAGCAACAAACAAGAGACTAACGCATGCACCTAATAGAAATACCATTTCAGTCTTCGTTATTCAAGAAGTCATGAAGTGTTTTATTATGGCTGCTTATTTTTTATTGACAAAATAACATTACCTTGAGAATTTTCCTCTTCTGAAGCCATCCTTTATTATTTCTCCTGGTGAGCTCCTAGCTTAAATCATGACGATATCTTAGGAGGAGACTATTAGCACCTAATACTGGAGACTGAAATTGTCTTCAAAGTTTCAATCACTTCTTCCTTCTGAAGTCTATGATATCACCACATTATATAAAACGTGTCACAAATTGTACATTCTTACTCAATTTTATCCATTAGCTGAATTGAAAAATCACACGTGTACAACAGTAAAGTACAAATAAATTTAAATGACACCGCTCTTGACACTCTTCCTCTCTTGTCTGTCCTGCTTGGTCAGTTGCAGTTCTTCATTTGTTTCATTGTTTGTTGGTTTTCTTTTCTGTTCCCTGTTTTATCCTTGAGCTCTGGAGTAGCAAGCTCTCATGCTCCCAGAGAGTATCAGAAGCTTAATAGTTTTATGTGAGGCCCTTATTAGGACTCTCATAGTTGGAACAGAATGAAATAAGAATTTTAAGAACAAGACAAAAACCCTTCTACAAATTCTGGTTTGTTTGCAAGAGATCTGATGAAGTCAAATCGACATCAGTCTCCTAATCCATATCACTCAGTCTGGGATGAGTCCAGCTATAACTAATTAGTATAGGCTGGGTTTTTAATGAGGTCTACTTTGACTTCCAATTTCTCTACCTCTGATTTCCCTTATGATTCATGGAAACAGAGAGAACATAACATATTGGATACTTCCCATTTTGCTGGGTGCCAGAAATTAAAAAAAAAAAATTGAAATATTTTCTGTTCATGGATCCAAGTACAATTGAGCTAGTCCAACTACACCTACATTTCCCACATATACTATATTTTCCTGTCTCTACTCCTCACCCATGGCCTTGATTCTGTGTACTCTAAGATGGTCTATTCTCTACTGTTGTCTCTTATCTCTTATATGAGACAATTTCAAGAAAAGTCTCCTGAACTGAATAATTCTCTTACTAATCAGACTTTATTCATGTGGAAATGAAGATTAAGTAGCATAAAATTCCTTTACCTTTTACCTAGTTCAGGTGTATCTAATGATAAAATGTTCGTATTTATAAGGACTTGTACTAGTTACTATTGCTGTACTAATTCTTCTGAAGTCTCCATTCTTCTGTAAAAACAAAATACTGTCTTTATTATTGTATCCTCAGTTTTCCAGAGGTCTACAGCAATTGTGATGTAAGGCTTTTCTTTTGCCATTTCCTTGTTTTGGCTTTGGCTCCCCAAAGTGATTCTAATTTATGTATACATGGTGAGTCTCTCTCATTTCTTGAATAAGCCAATGGCTGAAATCCCAGAACAAAAAGCACACTCTTTGAGACCCTCTAATAAAAGGCTACACTTCCATCCAAATGCTCTAGTTGGATGTTATTGGCCCATATTGCATTAAGCATGGCCAATCCTACACCAATCATTTGTAATTGGAATAGGACTAAATGTGGTTAATTACAATAATCAAAACCCACTCTTGGAGGTAGGTAGGTGTCTAATCATAGAGGGTTAAGCATCAAGCTGGTTTTACAAGTCTGTCTTGGCTTAAAACGCTTAAGACACAAGTGTAAGAAAGTTTATTTGTCCCAAGTGTAAATAAACAACATATGTAAGTCCCACATAAGGTTCTATATCTTTGACCTTTTTTCAATTTCATCCTCAAACCAGCTTTCTTTCAACAGTAATAGCTCTCAACATTGTTCTTAGGACCTTATGTATGTATAAGTGTCACAACTCCTTATAATGTCAATTTAAGAAAGTTTTATTTTTCAGTTTTGGAGAAGTGTTTTACTAAGCAATAGCACTTTTGCTGTCCCTTCGATGGTGTTGACATAAGGGAGGACTATGACTTAGTTACCAGGATTAGAGAAACAGAAATAATCCCTTGGAAGCTGTGAGAATGTTTATGCACCAGCAGTTTCTAGGGCAAGAAAGCATTGCTTTTGTTACTTAGGGAATACTTATAAATGGATAAAGAAAGTGCCACTAAAGCTGCAAGCACTGTGACTAAAATCTTCCTCGTAGACACTTTCCCTAGATTCTCAGTTCCCCTTTTTCCCCCTATCATGAACAAGCCACTGGCACTGACGATTAGGAAGTGAGTAAATGGTTAATCCTTTCATCTGCAAGGAACACTAATTGTATTTAAGTATAGTTTGGCATTATTTTATAAGTGGTTAAAAAGTTGCATTTTAAAATTTTTCATCCCTTAGTTGCCTTGACATATCTACTTCACTGTGAACTTTTAAAAGATAATGTGTTCAATTCTAAGATGCTAAGGATAAATTCAGAACGGTTTTCCCAAATGATTAAATGAGTAATATAAATCTGTTCTGTTTTTCCTTATTAAAAATTACCAACTTCAATTTTTACTATCCTATTTAGAATAGTTTCTATGAGTGTTTTGGGGTCCTATTGCTTTAAAATTTAAGAAATTTTATAGACATTTGTATATATTAGACTTTAAAATCAGACATATGATATTAGAGTTTGAAATCTGGGATAATTATATAGATAAAAATTTTATTATTAAAAATATTGTCAGTAGACATGATTTTCATAAGTCCATTTCTAAAACAGCAATCACAGTGTGTATTGAATTACCCAAAACACTAATATCCAAGAAACTGTGAGAAGCTCTCACAAGGTTGTAAGAAACTAAAAGAGGATTTGTGCCATTGTTTTGAAACATAAATGTTCAAGTTTGCCACTTAACAAAATCTAGATTTAAATACTTTCTTTACTAGGTTTTAGAAAGTTTAAATATTTAGGAAGAAAAAAAATTTAAGTTTTGAAGTTAGTAACAATTTAAACTTTTCTAATTTAAATTCCTCTAAATACTTACAAAATATGATTTTAAATTAAAATAAGTGCTGGTTAAAATTATGTTTAGAGAAATCTATAAGCTATGTGTGATGACAATTCTTTTCTTTTTATATTGTGTTATATAGATGATCCAAAAATTATCTTAGTACAACTAAGTTAAAAACTTATTTTATAATATTTTCTCCTTTATTTTTTCCAATTTTTATTATTTTATTTATTTACATTCTAGTCATTGCTCCTCTCCTTGGTCCCCCTTCCACAACCCTTCTCCCCCTTGCCTCCAAAAGAGTGCTCCTCTACCAGGCCCCTCTTCCTGGAACCTCAAGTCTTTCAAGGATTAAGTGCATCTTCTCCCACATAGACCTGACCAGGTCAACCTCTGACATATTTGTGCCAGGACTGGCCTGTGTATGCTCCTGGTTGGTGGCTCAGTCTCTGTGAGCTCCCTGGGATTGGGTTAGTTGAGACATCTGGTCTTTCTATGGGGTCACCCTCCTCTTCAGCTTCTTCAATCCTTCCCCTAATTCAACCATAGAGCTCCCTGACTTCAGTCCATTAGTTGGGTATAAGTATTGCTTCTGTCTCAGTCAGCTATTTGTAGGGACTCTCAGAGGACTACTATGCCAGTCTACCTTCTGTAAGCACACCATAGCATCAGTAAGGCTTTAGTTGCCTCTGATGAGATGGATCCCAACTTGGGCCAGTCAATGGACTACCTTTATTTCAGTCTCTTTTCTAATTTTTTTCCCCTGCCATTCTTTAAACATGAATAGTTCTGAGTCAGAAAGTTTGACTGTGAGTTAATAACCCCGTCCCTCCACCTGAGGCCCTATCTATTGGAGGTGGACTCTTCATGCTCCCTATCTCTGATGTTGGGCATTTTAGCCAACCCCCATTGAAACTTTAGAAACTCTCATCTCCAAGGTCTCTGGTATTTTCCAGAGAGACACCCCCAACTAGCACCCACCAATGCTGTTTATCTCCATTTATTTCCTTGGCCCTCTGGGCTTCTCTCCAATATCTGATCCTGTTCCCCTTATTCCATCCCTCGCCTCTCTCCCATCCAGAACCATCCTTCCCTCTGCTTCCTGTTATTTTCCTATTATTTTCTTCCCCTTTCTAAGTGGAATTGAAACATCTTATTGTCTGTGGGTTTTATCATAGGTATTCTGCACTTTTTGGCTAATATCCAGTAATCAGTGAGTGTATACCATGTATGTCCTTTTGGATCTGAGTTACCTCATTCAGGATGACATTTTCTAGTTCTATCCACTTGCCTGAAATATTCATGGTGTCTCAATTTTAATAGGTGAATAGTATTCCATAGTATAAATGAACCATATTTTCTATATCCATTCTTTGGTTGAGGGACAGCTGGGTTTCCAGCTTCTGGCAATTACAAATAAGGCTGCTATGAACACAGTAGAGCACATGTCCTTGTGGTATGGTGGCACATGTTTTGGGTATATGCCCAAGAGTGGTATAGCTGGTACTTCAGGTGGAGCTATTTAGAATTTCTAAGAAACCTCCAGAATTGATTCCCAAGTTGGTTGTACCAGCTTGCAACCCCACTAGCAATGGGGGAGTGCTGTTCTTTCTACACTTCCTCACCAGCATATGCTGTCATTTGAGTTTTTGATTTTAGCCATTTTGACTAGTGTGAGGTAGAAACTCAGAGTCATTTTGATTTGTATTTCTCTGATGACTAAGGATTTTGAAGATTTCTATAAGTGTTTCTTGGCCATTCCTGATTCTTCTGTTGTGACTTCTCTTCAGCTCTGTACCCCATTTTTAAATTGGGTTATTTGGGATTTTTGGATGTTAACTTGTTAAAAAAAAAAACTTCTAATAGTTTACTGAGTCATTATCACACCACTAGAAACTCTACTAATCCAAGACCAAGCAAGAAAACATCCATTTTTAAGTGTTGTGCCATATATGAATATTCACAAAATAGGGATGAGTTGGGCTTAGTTTCTTTCACTGTTTACTCTAGAATGTATTTTTAAGATGTTCCTTATATTGTTCATATACTCAAATCTTTCCTATTAAATCGTAATGGAAAACAAATATCTATCTATCTACCTACCTATCTTTCCATCCTTCTATCTTGTCAGTGTCTCTTCTATAGATAGATAAAAGTTTCTATTTATCTATCTACCTATCATCTACCTTTCATTTAGCAGTCATTTACAATATGATTTATTTTTTGGAAACCCTAATTAAAATATAGTCTTTTGCCAACACAGAAAGGCTCAGAATAAATGTACATCTTTCTCTTTTTTTGTTGTTTTTTGTTTTTTGTTTTTTTGTTTTTTTGAGACAGGGTTTCTCTGTGTAGCCCTGGCTGTTCTAGAACTCTCTTTGTAAACCAGGCTGGCCTCGAACTCAGAAATTTGCCTGCCTCTGCCTCCCAAGTGGGATTAAAGGTGTGCACCACCACTACCCTGCTCATGAATGTACATCTTGAATGACTTACAGAAGATTTTGCAAGATAGAGATACATTTTATTTTTCATAAGAGGCCATTAAAATGTCTCCGAACACACATGTTCTTAAATGATATTTTATAAAATAAGAATAAATATTCAATTAAGAGAAATTTGTGCCACTATTACATATAATATTAAAATTTACCTATATTTGAGATACCTTGGCTTTAGTCTAAAAAATAGGAAGCCCTCAAGATTTTTAAAAATGAACTATAACATTTTACAAGCCTCCTTCCTTATCTCATAAAAAGGAAGATGGAGTACTATCTACATTTATAGCTATATTACAAATAGATGGCTTAGATATATTTGAAGAAACAATATTAACTTTTAAGAATAGCAAGAGATATATTTAGCATTTGAAAATAAATCTAGATACTGGAAAATAAGAATTTTTAATTGGCATTTGCCAATAGTGAAAGTTCTCTGCTAAAAGGTGAGAAGAGTCTTTTTTCCAAATCATATTTTGTGTCAAACTAAATGTCTAGTCTTAAAAAAAAACCAAATCTTTGTTAAATGTCTTTGTCTATTCATCATGTCTCTTTATTTCCCAGCAATCCCTAGTCAAAATTGAATAACCACTGTCAAGTGTCTTACATGAGAGCAAGAAAAAGAGAAACGCTGAATAGATGATTCTTGGGTCAAGTAATCTTAGAAAACCTATGAACAATCATTATAAATGTCAAATTCATACTTATTAATTTTACACTGAATTATTTTAAAGAGCTAAGTCAACATTATTTTAGGGAAGGGAGAAATTGAGGCTGTATTGCTACACTTTTCTTTCATAATTAAGTGTTGTCTTATAACATGTTATGCTTATTGTATTTTAAGACACTTAAAACATTATAGCTGATAAGCTAAGCTATATTTACATTATATGTATAGAAATTATACATTCTGTGAACCAAGGACATTATGTCATGGAAAAACAATACTATTGAGGTAGAATCTCCTTCATTTTTTTTAAATTTTTATATGAGACAGTGTTTTCCTATATATTCATATAAGTTTTGCTTCAAAATTATGATCACACTGCCACAGGCTCATCAATAGTAGGATTACTGGTGTGTGCTACAGTGCATAATGATATTTATTTATTTACATAGGTGTGAGTATAGCAGTATGAATATAAAAACAGCACAGTTATTATATTTAACTGTATATTAAAGTCACAGGAAATAAATAAAGACATGTAAGTGAGATGAGCAATATAATTATATCTATATATAATACAGCAAGGGTTGAGGAAAAATATAATACCTTGTAGGATTAGTTTGAACAGAGTAGTTATCTTCATTCTTTGGCCATCCCCTGGGCTGTTTTTCTTCTTCTGGTTGCCTTCTTCTTCACTTCACTTCAAAAATTTGATCTTTTTTTTTTTTTATCTTATTGAACTTTATTTTGTTTTATTTTGCTCTCATCTCTTAAACGCCTCTTGTTTTCTATTGAGAGACAGAAGAAGAATGGATCTGGAGGGGAAAAGAGGTAGGAAAAGATTGAGAGGAATAAAGGAAGGGAAACTGTAATCTGGATATATTACCTAAAAAGGAATATATTTTCTATAAAGAGGAAAAAAAATTTAGTAGTAGTTTCTATAATTTTCTAGAAGTAATATCAGAATGTAAGTTAAATCTTTAGATTGTTCTTATAAGATTCTCTTTTTTGAGTCAATTGTTTATATAATCAATTGCCACAAGCCGAGCCAGTCAAAGGTCCCTCAACCCTCGAGAGAAATTGGGGTCCCTGAAATCAGGCAGGCAAGGAGTTGGTGAAAAATGACACCCAGAAACAAATACAAGGGAATGTTGAATCTGAGTATATTTTCTCAAAATAGGCATCAGACATAAATGGTCATTACACAAGGCAAAAGGAAGTTACATAATATACCAGTCAAGGTACAACGAGGTCATCTGAAGCACAATGGTTCTATAGAAAAGTATATACATGTATATTGCCAGGAACTAAGTAGTGGTTCCAACTGAAAGAAAGTCAGACTTACCTAAGGTCATTTTAATCTTAGAAGCCAGGTGCAGTAGTTTCCATTCTAGTCTATTGTATAGTCCACGCTAGCCTTTCCCTAGTAAATGCCCAATTATGCTAATCTTTTGGGCTAGCAGAGATATGCCCCAGGGGTCCCATTCTTGCTAACCTTACCAAGAACAATACAATAATCTAATTCCTGGGAGTGGTTCAGCTACAATTCTAATATGGTCTGCCATACATGACTGTAATGAGAATTCTTAGTTGAACTTGCTCTGGGATAATTAACTTTATTCAGTAAACTTCAATGCCTGACCTCCTTCACTATCTCCCTAACAATGCTGGAGGCAATTAATCTGAATGGGTAACATTCTTTACGGAATTCCAAGTGAAGGTTCTGCTTAGCACAGACTAGGGTGTTGGAATATTGTTGGAGGTCATAAACAGTGTCCAATTTAGCTTAGCTATTAGCAAATCATTCCTCAAGGGCATTTCTATACCTAATACAGAAGAAAAGCACATGAGAACCTCCATCAACTATGGCAAGGACAAATCTGGACCACTTCTGAGTAATAGATACCAAAAGGACTCCAGGAGACTAGCTTCTTTGAAAATTTTCACCTTAGGGACTGCTGTCACACAGACTCCACTGGTGTTGGTGTGGCAATCAATGATGTAGAAAGATAAAGATAAAGAATTATAAAGATAAAGATAAAGATAATGGAGAATTAGATATGAAAATGATTTTCTGGAACCTTTGGAGTTAACTGAAGTCAGTAAAGCCTTACAATATCTAAGGTTGATCAGGCAGGTATGATACACTGATAGTTGGCAGCCCAGGAGAGGTATAATAGGAGGATGCTTGAGGATGCCTGGTCAGCCAATCCAGCCTCATGGAAGAACTCTAGGCCAATAATTAAAAAGTAAGAAGCTGAAGGGGAGAGCAATCTAGTAGGAAGACCAGCAGTCTCAACTAACTAGAGACAGAGCCACCAACCAGAAGCATGAAGTGGCTACCACCTATAACCAGGCAGATCTCCTAGTGGAAGGATAAAGGCACCAACCCACCCACAAGACATTCAACCCAAACTCTGTCTTGCCTACAAGATGTGCAAGAATAAATATTGAGCAGAGACTGAGTGAATGGCCACACAATGACTGGCCCAACTTAAGACCCTTCACATGGGCAAGAACCAATCCCTGACACTATTATTGATTCTCTATTATGCTGACATAACTGTCCTCTAAGAGTCTCCACCCAGCATCCGGTGGAAACAGATGCAGAGATCCCCAGCCAAACATAAGATGGAGCTCAGGGAGTCTCATGGAAGAGTTGGGGGAAGGATTTAGGCATCCAGTGTTAGGGATTCCACAAGAATAACAGTAGCCAATTAACTTCGACTCTTGGGGGCTCCTAGAGACTGAATCACCAACCAAATGCAAGTATTGGCTAGACCTAGCCCCCTATCCCACATATGCAGCCAGTGTGTATCCTAGTCTTCATATGGGTCCCCTTATAAATGGAGTGGATGCTGTGCCTAACTCTGTTGCCTGCCTGTGGCTCCTGTTCCTTGTCTGGCCTCAGAGGGAGTGGATGTGTCTAGGACTGTAGTGACTTGTGCCATGGTGGGTTGATACCCAAGAAGGTCCTCCCTCTTCTCAGAGGAAAAGGGATGGGGATGGGTGAAGGGACTGTGTGTGGAGAGGTATGGACAGGGAAAAGGGAGGATTTGTGATGGGGATGTAAAGTGAATAAATAAATTAATGAAAAATAAAAGAAGAAAAGAAAAAGAAAATAGGCAGAAGTATAGTGGGGGATATAATTCAACAAGTAAGGTTTCTCTGATGTTGGCCAATATCCTATGAATCAAAATGAACTCTTTCTCTCTATGGTCACAAAATTTCAAATCACAGTCAAGTAGAAAAAGTTATTACTATTTTTTGACAAAAGATTTAATCTGTCCAGTCCCTCATCACATGTGGAACTCAGTGACTATTGATTTAATTGCCAAAATTGTGTAGACAGGCAATTTAATTCCATAACAGCTACTACTATTTAAACACGTTTATATTTAAAGAGGAAGATGTATCCTGTTCATTTGCTGCACTCTGGCTTTTCTCTATGTGGTCTTTGATAGTCACAAGTAAGAGTTGCTGATTTTTTTTCCCTGCTTTATAGATATACAAAGCTATGCCCTCAAAAAATTATAAGTACTTCTACCATATGGTAGACACAGTAAGAGCAACAGTGTTTTGAAGTTTTTGATGGCAGCTGTTGGGCTGCTAGCAGGAATCATTCTTTCGAAAGAAAAAAATCCATTTACTTTGATTGCTATTATAGTTCAGAAAATATTGATCTCCCCTTGCTTGCAAACTCTTTTAAACAGTTAGCTACAGAGATTTAGACAAAAATCTATATTTCACTTTGTTCTTTCACTCAAGGTACTTCAAAAGAAAATGTTTAAAAAATGGATGGGTTAAGTGAGGTTGCAGATGAACAATACTATGTGGAGTCTCCTTATAAATGAAGTGCTCCTTCATAATTTCATGTGACTGGCTGTCATTGGGCTGCAATCTCCTAAGAGAGCAGGGTCATGTCTCCTTAATTGACTATATACCTTGTTTATTTTATTCCACATGAGTGCTGTGTGACTGTTGATATGTGCAATTTGTTTGGTGCATACATCTGGAGTACTCTGGGAATAGCTACTGTCTGCTAGAAATAGTCAAAGTCCTTACAGAGTTTTCCTGAGACACCCTGTGTCTTCTGACCTATCTAGACCTTCAGAATGAGGCTTGTCTTTTTCCAAATTTGTCCTTTTGTTTCATAATATCATTTCTTTTATAAAAGTGCCCTTTTCCATCTAAAATGTTGTAAAGTACAACCATTTAATGTACCATGATGAAAATCCATGAAATTATATCTATTTAAAATTCTACTGATTTTCTTTTCCTACTTTTTAAATATTTTATGAATTTATTAGTTAATTATCTTACTTATTTTCTTATTTTGCCTGTGCATGTTTGTGCACATATGTATGCACTGGACATAAAGGCAAAAAAAAAAAAAAAAAAAAGGAAAAAGAAAAAGAAAAAACAAGAAAAGAAAAAGGATATGTCAGTTTCCTTTGGCTCTATAGTTGCAAGCTGGACACAAAATCTACTCAGACAGAAGGAAAGGCCATCCAGAGACTGTCCCACGTAGGGATCCATCCCACATACAGATACTAAACCCAGGCACTATTATGGATGCCAAGAAGTGCTTGCTGAAAGTGGCCTGATACAGCTGTCTCCTGAGAGGCCTTGCCATAACCTGACAAGTACAGAGGTAGATGCTCACAGCCAACCATTGAATTGAGCATGGGGTCCCCAAATGAAGGAGTTAGAAAAAGGACTCAAGGAGCTGAAGGGATTTGCAATCCCATAGGAAGAACAACAATATCAATCAACCAGAACTGCCAGGGACTAAACCACCAACCAAGGAGTACACATGGAGGGACCCATAGCTCCAGCAGCATAGGTAGCAGAGGATGACCTTATCTAGCATCAATGGGAGAGGGGGCTCTTGGTCCTGGGGAGGCTTGATGTCCCAGCATAGGGGAATGCTAGGGCAGTGGGTGGGAGGGTTGGGGAGGAGCCTCTGTTTCTCACTCTTACATAGAACTCTTCACTTAATACCTTAAACTATATCTCTACTACAGCTACCTACTTAAGTAATATATTTAACTACCTTACTTTTAAGTGCTTATCTGTACAGTTATTTCTAGTATGTTCTTTGGTACATATATAGTACTAAATTTAGAACACTGTAAAATTTCAAAAATTTTATTGGAGAGGACACACGAGATTTGATGAACAGCTAAATGAACGACTAGACAAATAGGAACATCCAACCTGAAAAATTAACAGTAAAATTATCTATTGTGAGCTGAATCACTGAGTCTATTGTTGTGAAGTTTGTAATATTAACCTCCCTTGAACATTTCTCTGGGTTTTCTGATCCCAGGTTTCCTTTAACCAAGCTAAGGGTAAATGCTTGAGTGTTCTTCTAAAGGACCTACAAAATATAAACTGTAGGTCCTGTGCTAAGGATACTGCCTAAAGGCAAGTTGGAGGCACAGCTTTACTTGTAAATTCATAAGTCAGTCTTTAACAGTTTCAATCACAGTATTCCCCATATAACTCAAAATAGATAGAAGTGGTCCTTGACTTATGAATTATTTTCAGTTTTTAAATATTTATACTTTCTTCTAAAGGGATTAGCCATTCTCTTTTTCTTAAAAATGCCTTCAAGTTATTTCTAAAATGTATTTGATGGTTTTTTTTAATTTGATTGTTGACAACATTTATAAGCTATGTTATTTTTAAAATATTAGAAGTTTTCACAAAAATGAGCATTTGAAAGTCAGGAAGGTTAAACAGTTGCTAGACAAAGGACCAGCAACTCTGAGAAGGAATGGTAACATTGGGGGCCTTTCAAGGGCCACCATCCTGTGGGAGCATAGTGACAGGTTAGGAAAATCTAGTGGAAGATAACACTTAAATTAGGAACTTCCATGTAGCTTTGCTTCACATAGATTCTAAGCTCTGACAGAAAACTTACTCTTATCTTCCTGGGATGAGGGGTCATTGCTCTAAACAAAATATCTTTATGATTTGTTTTTCAGTGGGAAAGCCACTAAGCCCTTCTGCACATTCTTTTTCTCCAATACTTTAAATTCAAAATGATTGTACCATCAAAGTAGCATATTCTGAGGTATTAAAAGATACAGTGTCCTATCTGGCAATAGCCTCAAATACATTTGGTGGGTCAGTAATAAACATGGACCTGAAGTGTGTTAGTTACACTTCAAATTTAACAACTGTAGATTTTAAATTCCCTCTACTAAAGAATATGAATTATATGGTTATGTTTTTCTTTTTAAAAAGTTTATTAAAAATTATATTGCACTGAATTGTACATGAAATACATAAAATAAAATTACAAAGTTGGGAAATTCAGATTAGAACATCATGTTTTCCTTCTGGAGTTGTCACATTGTAGTATATTTGTGTCTATTGTTATGTTTCAAGAAATATTTCATTAACAATATCCAATTTTATGATTAAAACTTGTTTCTTTTCACCAGGTTAGAAAATACAGAATGTCATCTGAAATAATACTTGTCTTGTCTTCTTACATTCCAATGTACTCTACTGAAACAGGATAGGCCGACCTTAGAATTGCTGAGCAGTCTTGAACTAAAGCCCAGGGAATATCATTTTTTCGAAGAAAGTCTGAATATCAAAGGGTTGAAACAAACTTCTATGTAAAATAAATTCCTATATTCTGGATATATGAAAAAGTACAAGCTCCTCACAGGTGTTCATGGACAGTGCGCAAAGGTATTCTGATGGTCTCTAAATATGGTATGTCAGCTCTAGAAATAATGAAGTGAAGATCATTTAAAGCAAAATTAGCAAAACCCTATGGAACATACATGAATGATAAATGAAGTAATAAAACACATAGATTAAAATGAAAAATGCACCATTTATTAATTATTTTTATCATCAATGCATAAAATTGTAAAGTTTTGTGAAGTATCAGCTGATGTTTTAATATATGTATCTAGCATATACTATTAAAAGCAGAATATATATGATATATATATATAATATACATTATTTCCCTCAAGTCAAAATATTCAAAATATGTAGTGTATTAACTGTATGTAATTATTCAAGCATGTTGGTTTTGTCATAGTAAAAAGATATTAATTCTGTCAAATATAGAGGTTTAATATTCTTAAACTGAGTTGTATCGTGGATATTCCAAGCTATTTGCCTGATATCCGCTTATCAGTGAGTCCATTGCATATGTGACTGAGTCACCTCTCTCAGGATGCTATTTTCTAGTTCCACCCATTTGCCTGAGAATTTCATGAAGTCGTTGTTTTTAATAGCTGAGTAGTACTCCACTGTGTAAATACACCACATTTTCTATATCCATTCCTCTGTTAAAGAACATCAAAGTTCTTTCCTGCTTCTGTCTATTGCAAATAAGGCTGCTATGAACATAGTGGAGCATGTGTCCTTATTACATGTTGGAGCATCTTCTGGGTATATGCCCAGGTGGGGTACAGCTGAGTCTTTAGGTAGTACTATGTATGTCCAATTTTCTCACCATATGAAGCTCAAGTAGAGGGAAGAACAATGTGTGGAATCCTTAGTCTTACTTAAAAGGGGGAACAAAATAATCATCAGAGGTAGAGGGTAGGGGGACTTAGGAGGAAGAGAGGAAGGGAGGAGGAAAGCAGGGAGGGGGGCATGGCAGGATCAGGTGTGGGAAGAGACCGGGGAGATGTACAGAAGATCAGGAAATTGTACATAGGTGTGTAGTAATGAGGGATGGGAAACTGGCGGTAGCCACCAGAAAGTCCCAGAGGCCAGGAAAGCAAGAGGCTCCCAGGACCCAATGCAGATGACATTAGCTGAAATACCCAAGAAAGGGGAGAGAGAACCTGTAGAGATCTTATCTAAGACTTTAGGCACAGCCTCCAATTGAGGGATGCAACCACCCGCCCATCTCAAAAATTTTAACCCAGAATTACTCCTGTCTAAAGGAAATGCAGAGACAAAGAATGGAGCAGAGAGTGAAGGAAAGGCCATCCAGAAACTGGGGATCCATACCGTATGTAGACAACAAACCCAGACGCTATTGCTGATGCCAAGAAGTTGCTGACAGGAACCTGATATAGCTGTCTCCTGAAAGGCTCTGCCAGTGCTTGACCAATACAGATGTGGATGCATGCAGCCAACCATTGTATTAAATGGGGGGACCCCTATGGAGGAGTTAGGGAAAGGACTGGAGGAGCTGACAGCTGACAAACATAGGAGGAACAACAGTATCAACCAATCATACCACCGGAGCTCCCAGGGACTAAATCACGAACTAAAGAGTGCACATGGAGGGACCCATGGCTCCAGCTGCATATGTAGCAGAGGACGGCCTTATCTGCCATCCACAGGAGGGTAGGCCTTTGGTCTTGTGAGAGCTCGATGCCACATTGTAGGGAAACGCTAGGGAGGTAAGTGGTGGGTGGGTAGGGGTGTATCCTCATAGAATGGGGGGTGGGTGGGATAGGGGTTTTGAGGACGGGAAACTGGGAAGAAGGATAACATTTGAAATGTAAATAAATAAAGTAATCAATATAAAGAAAAGAATAATTTTAAAGTGAATTATACTTCACAAGTGAGCAATTAAATGCCCCTGATCCTTTAACTCAAAAGAGTCTCTGATTTGCCCTACTGGCAAGTTCTGTATCAGCTCTGTGAACATTTCAAGCCTGGTCTCAGAGTAAATTTGCCTCCATCCTGAATTTTCCATTTAGCTTTATTGAGCTTTTGTACCTAACCTGAAGGACTTTAAAATGCAGATGTTTTCATTGTGAATGTAAAGCAAATTGTACTTATATTATTTCACACACAATTTTCCCTGGGCGGTTACGTATTTCCTTCTCTATCTCTTTAAATGTTGACTGAGGTCTCATTTTTCTGAGATAATGGACAGAAGAACATAGTTGAACTCACAAGTTCTTTTTTAGCTGTGTGGTTTTGTCTTTCTCAACCGTTGGAGTCCAGGTGCTGAGGTAATGAGGTTCCCAGGAGATTTTTTAATGTTAAGAATCAGCAAAACTGAAACTTTTACGGATCAGTTGCTTTTAACCTACATGGCTTCTCTGTGAAATATTTGAATTACCACGTCAACTGTTGTCAAGTTGGAGTAGGATCAATGTGGGGTTCTATGTCACCTTGAGGTCTGATGTTACTCTTTAGGAAATCTGATTGAATTTAGAGCTGGAGTACATCACTTTAGGCATCAAGTATCAAAGTTAACTTGGTGACTGAAAAATAAAAAATGTGTTGAAAACACATTTCCACAAATTTCAGCCTTGGCCATTTAAAACTATTTCCAATATTGTTTTCAATATACTATATTCAGAGTATTCTGCTCATATTTCCTCTGATCTCTGAACCTTATTTTAGCCCCCACACCTACCCACCCTCTCTCTCTCCCCTGCCTCCCCCTCTGAAAAACAAACAGGAGCTACCCTATGGTGCCTGCCTCTTATTACAGGGACTGGATACTCACCTTGTACCTTAACAATTTAGTTGTAAATAATTCAAGGATACTTACATGACTTCTTGTGGAAATATCCATTTATTAATGAAATAAAATTCAGTAATTTTTGACACTCTGAGATGAAATTGTTATGAAATATTAAAACCTAAAAACACTGAAAGAGGAACTAAATTCTTCTTGTTTTGAATTGGTTTTTCTGTGGTAAATTGTATTTATCAGTAAGATATAACCTGAATAAAACAAGTGGTATATTGATTTGAAGTGTGGTGGCTTTATACATTTGACACACTTGAAAGAACCTCATATGAAAAAATTGTCCCCATGTTATTTCTCTGTGAGCTTGTCCTTTTATTGTGTCAACTTAACCCACATTGGAGTCACTTGGAAGAGATCAGTAGAAGGATTGCCTCCATCCTATTTGTATATTAGTTTGTCTGCAGGATATTTTCTTAATTAAAGAGTGAGGTACAAATGTAAAACCCACTGTCAATGGTGCCTCCCCTGGGCTCCTTGTTCTGGATTGTGTATGAATGTGAGCTTAGCTAGTCACAGAGAGTAATCCAGTAAGCATTATTTCTCTGTAGTTCTGTTTCAATTCCTGTTTCCATGTTCTTTTTGAACTTCTGCTCTTACTTTTCATGATGATAAGCTGTATCCTGTATGATAAAATAAACTTTTTATTCTCATAACTCTGTCCATTATGGTGTTTATTATAGTAGCATAAAGCAAATAAGAATAGCTTCTGTGATCAGAGGGTTGGAGGATGAAATAAACCCTATCATACTGAAGTTGATTTATTCATTGTTTGATCATAGCAGCCGAAGGGAAACTAATACACTAGTTAAGCATGTTCAGAGCTTAAGGAAATTTTGTACATATATAAACATATATACATGTATATATATGTATATGCACACACATATGTACATGTATATGCACATGTAAGTATATATGCATACACACACACACACACACACACATCACCTGATATTCAGATGGTATATTCAACTATATAGAGATGAATGCTTGATGTAATCTTGGCTTTATACTGGAATATAACCATTCCTAGAGTAGGAGGAGGGAGAAGGAATCAGAAGTACTGCATTACACTGCCGTTTAGATTACCAACTCAAGTCAGGCAACATGAGCAGCTCTGTAAATATGTCTACAGAATGCTAGGTAGCACTTGCAATGATGTATTCTTGTGAGTTATTCTTTATTCCCATCATAACATAAAACATATGGTAAAATATGAATTAACATAAGGGTCTAGGACTCATATTGTTCAACTGCAAAATTTCTACAAGGTTTAGATTATTCAAAAGATACAATGAATAAAATCATTACATGATTTCTATACATGTTCTGTGTAACTATTCCATTTCCTGAGTCCTTATTTAATGATAACCTCATGTCTTTTTATATTCTAACTCTTCATTTATACACCATAATCTATTTATTACATAATAGGTCATAAGTGGATATCCGGTATCAATGAACTCTCTTTCTTTCTATTTATTATATTTTTTCTTGATTTACATTACAAATGATATCTCCATTCCCAGTTTCCCTGCCAAAAAACCCCACCTATTTCCAAGCCCCTACCCCTCCTCACCAAACTATCCTCTCCTCCTTCCTGGCCCTGGTATTCCCTTACATTGGGGTATAGAACCTTTATAGGACCAAGGGCCTCTCCTCCCATTGATGACCGACTATGCCATCCTCTGTACTCTTTGGCAGGTGGTTTAGTCCCTGGGAGCTCTGAGGTTACTAGTTAGTTCAAATTTTGTTCATCCTAAGGGACTGCAAACCACTTCAGCTCCTTTGTTCCTTTCTCTAGCTCCTTCATTGGGGACCCTGTGCTCAGTCCAATGGATGACTGTGAGCCTCTCCTTCTGTATTAGTTGGGCACTGGCAGAGGCTCCGCGGAGACAGCTTTATCAGGCTTCTGTCCGCCAGCACTTGCTGGCATTCACAATAGTGTCTGGATTTGATGACTGAATATAGAAAGGATTCCCAGGTGGGGCTGTCTTTGGATTGTTCTTCCTTCAGTCTCTGCTCCATACATTGTCTCTGCAACTCCTTCCATGGGTATTTTGTTCCCCCTTCTAAAAAGGATCGATCTACATTTTGGTCTTCCTTCTCCTTGAGTTTGTTGTGGTATATGGATTGTATTTTGTGTATTCCGAGCTTCTAGGCTAATATTCATGTATCAGTCAATGAATACCATGTATGTTCTTTTGTGGTTAGGTTACCTCACTCAAGTTAATATTCTCCAGATCCATCCATTTCCCTAAGAATTTCATAAATCCATTGTTTTTAATAGCTGAGTAGTACTCCATTGTGAAAATATACCACATTTTCTGTATCCATTCTCTGTTGAGGGACATCTAGGTTTTTTCCAGTTTCTGGATATTACAAATAAGGCTGCTGTGAACATAGTAGAGTTTGTGTCCTTCTTACATGTTGGAGCATCTTCTGGGTATATTCCCAGGAATGGTATAGGTGGGTCCTCAGGAAGTACTATGCCCAATTTCCTGAGGAACTGCCAAACTGATTTCCACAGTGGTTATACTAGCTTGCAATCCCACCAACAATGAAGGAGTGTTCCTCTTTCTCCACAACCTTCTCAGCATCTATATCATCTGGGTTTTGATCTTAGCCATTCTGACTGGTGTGAGGTGGAATCTCAGGATTGTTTTGATATGAATTTTTTGATGACTATGGATGTTGAATATTTCTTCAGATGCCTCTCAGCCATTAGGTATTCCTCAATTGAGAATTCTTTGTTTACTTCTGTACCCCATTTTTAATAAGGTTATTTGGTTCTCTAGAGTCTAACTATTTGAGTTCTTTGTATATATTGGATATTAGCCCCCTATCAGATATAGGATTGGTAAAGATTTTTTCCCAATCTGTTGGTTGCCATTTTGTCCTATGGAGAGTGTCCTTTGCCTTACAGAAGCTTTGCAATTTTATGAGGTCTCATTTGTCAGTTCTTGATCTTAGAGCAAAAGCTAGTTATTGGTGTTCTGCTCAGGAAATTTTCCCTTGTGCCCATGTGCTTGAGGCTCTGCCCCACTTTCTTTTCTATTAGTATCATTGTATCTCATCTTATGTGGAGGTCCTTGATCCACTTAGACTTTAGCTTTGTACAAGGGGATAGGAATGGATCAATTTGCTTTCTTCTACATGCTAACTGCCAGTTGAGTCAACACCATTTGTTGAAAATTCTGTTTTTTGCTTTTTCCCCCACTGGAACTTTTTAGCTCCTTTGTCAAAGATCAAGTGACCATAGGTGCATGGGTTCATTTCTGGGTCTTCAATTCTATTCCAGTGATCTACCTGCCTGTCACTGTACCAATACCATGCAGTTTTTATCACAATTGCTCTGTAGTGCAGCTTGAGGTCCCAGATGGTGATTCCACAGAAGTTCCTTTATTGTTGAGAATAGTTTTTGCTATCCTAGGCTTTTTGTAATTCCAGATGAATTTGCAAAGTGCTCTTCCCAAGTCTGTGAAGAATTGAGTTGGAATTTTGATAGGAATCGCATTGAATCTGTAGATTGCTTTTGGCAAGATGGCCATTTTTACTATATTAATCCTGCCAATTCATGAGTATGGAAAATCTTTCCATCTTCTGAGATCTTCTTTGATTTCTTTCTTCAGAGACTTGAAGTTCTCGTCATACAGATATTTCACTTAGTGTCACACCAAGGCATTTTATATTATTTGTGACTATTGTGAAGGTTTATTTTCCCCTAATTTCTTTCTCAGCCTGTTTATACTTTGTGTAGAGGAAGGCCACTCATTTGCTTTAGGTAATTTTATATCCAGTACTTTGCTGAAGTTGTTTATTAGGTTTAGGAGCTCCCTGGTAGAATTTTTGAGGTCACTTAAGTATACTAACATATCATCTGCAATAGTGATAATTTGACTTCTTCCTTTCCAATATTTATCCCTTGATCTACTTTTGTTGTCTAATTGCTCTGGCTAGGACATCAAGTACAATATTGAATAGGTAGGCAGAGAGTGGGCAGCCTTGTCTAGTCCCTGATTTTACTGAGATTGCTTCAAGTTTCTCTCCATTTAGTTTGATGTTGGCTACTGGTTTTCTGTATATTGCTTTCACTATCTTTAGGTATGGGCCTTGAATTCCTGATACTTCCTAGACTTTTATCATGAAGGCGTGTTGGATTTTGTCAAATGCTTTTTCAGTATCTAATGACATGATCATATTGTTTTTTTCTTTGACTTTGTTTATATAGTAGATTACATTGATGGATTTCTGTATATTGAACCTTCCCTGCGTCTCTGGGATGAAGCCTCCTTGATCATGATGGATGATCATTTTGATGTATTCCTGGATTTGGTTTGCAAGAATTTTATTGAGTATTTTGCATTGATATTCATACGGGAATTCGTCTGAAGTTTTCTTTCTTTGTTAAGTTATTGTGTAGTTTATGTATCAAAGTAACTTTGGCTTCATAGAATGAATTGGGTAGAGTAGCTTCTGTTTCTATTTGGTTGAATAGTTTGAGGAGTATTGGTATTAACCCATCTCCCATCTGGTCCTGAGCTTTTTTTTTTTTTTTTTTTTGGCTTGGGGACTATTAATGACTTTCTATTTCATTAGTAGATACTTTGACTGTTTAGATCATTTATCTGATCTTGACTTAATTTAGTACCTGGTATCTGTCTGGAAAGTTGTTCATTTCATCCAAGTTTTTCAATTTTGTTGAGTATAGGCTTTCTTAGTAGGATCTCATGATTTTTTGGATTTCCTCAGTGTCTGTTGTTATGTCTCCCTTTTCATATCTGAATTTTGTTAATTAGGATACTGTCTTTGTGCTCTCTAGTTAGTCTGATTAAGGGTTTATCTATTTTTTTGATTTTTCTCAAAGAACCAGCTCCTGGTTTGGTTGATTCTTTGTATAGTTCTTTTTGTTTCCACTTAGTTGATTTCAGCTCTGAGTTTAATTATTTCCTGCCTTCTACTCCTCTTGAGTGAATTTGCTTTTTTTTTTTTTTTTTTGTTCTATAGATTTCAGATGTGATGTCAAACAGCTAGTGTATACTCTTTCCAGTTTCTTTTTGGAGGCACTCAGAGCTATGAGTTTTCCTCTCAGGACTGCTTTCATTGTGTCCTATAAGATTGAGTATGTTGTAAATTCATTTTCATTAAACTCTAAAATTTCTTTAATTTCTTTCTTTACTTCTACTTTGACCAAGTTATCATTGAGTAGAGTATTCTTGAGCTTCCTTGTGTATGTAGGATTTCTACTGTTTATGTTGTTATTGAGGACCAGCCTTAGTTCCTAGTGATCTAAAAGGATGCAAGGAATTATTTCAATCTTCCTGTATCTGTTGAGGTCAGTTTTGTGACTGATTATATGGTCAATTTTGGAGAAGGTATGATGAGGTGCTGAGAAGAAGGTATGCCCTTTTGTTTTAGAATTAAAAAGTTCTATAGATATCTGTTAAATCCATTTGTTTCATAACTTCTGCTAGTTTCACTGTGTTACTTTAGTTTTTGTTTCCTTGATCTGTCCATTGCAGAGAGTGGGGTGTTGAAGTCTCCCACAATTATTTTGTGCAGTGCAATGTGTGCTTTGATCTTTAGTAAACTTTTTTTTATGAATGTAGATGCTCTTGCATTTGGAGCATAGAGGTTTAGAATTGAGAGTTCATCTTGGTAGGTTTTACCTTTGAGGAGTATGAAGTGTCCCTACTTATCTTTTTTGAAAGTCAATTTTATTTGATATTAGAATGGCTATTCTAGTTTATTTTTTGGGACCTTTTCTTCAGGAAAATTTTTTTTCCAGCCTTTTACTCTGAGGTAGTGTCTGTCTTTGTCACTGAGGTAGGTTTCCTGTATGCAAGAAAATGTTGAGTCCTGTTTATGTCTTTTTATTGGGGAATGGAGTCCATTGATATAAATAGATATTAAGAAAATGTAACTCTTGCTTCCTGATTGTACTGGCTAGTTTTGTGTGTCAACTTGACACAGGCTGGAGTTATCACAGAGAAGTGAGCTTCAGTTGGGGAAATGCCTCCATGAGATCCAGCTGTGGGGCATTTTCTCAATTAGTGATCAAAGGAGTAGTGCCATCCCTGGGCTGGAAGTCTTGGGTTCTATAAGAGAGCAGGCTGAGCAAGCCAGGAGAAGCAAGCAAGCCAGCAAGGAACATCTCTCCATGGCCTCTGCATCAGCTCCTGCTTCCTGACCTGCTTGAGTTCCAGTCCTGACTTCCTCTGGTGATAAACAGCCATGTGGATGTAAGCTGAATAAACCCTTTCCTCCCCAACTTGCTTCTTGGTCATGATGTTTGTGCAGGAATAGAAACCCTGACTAAGACACTGATATTTTTGTTGTTAGAGTTGGAATTCTGGTCATGTGGCTATCTACTTTTAGTTTTGTTGAAAGATTACTTTCTTACTTTTTCTAGGATGTAGTTTCCATACTGGTGTTGGAGTTTTCCATTTATTATCCTTTGAAGTGCTAGATTTGTGGAAAGATATTGTGTAAATTTGGTTTTATCATAGAATACATTGGTTTCTTAACTATGGTAATTGAGAGTTTTCCTGGGTATTCTAGCCTGTGCTGGCATTTGTGTTCTCTTAGGGTCTGTTTGACATCAGCCCAAGATATTCTGGCTTTCAGAGAATTTCTTTCTCTGGCAAGAAATCTGGTGTAATTCTGTTAGGTCTGCCTTTAATATATTACTTGACTTTTTCCCTTACTGCTTTTAAAATTCTTTCTTTGTTTTGTGCATTTGGTGTTTTTAATATTATGTGTCAGGAGGAATTTCTTTTCTGGTCCAAACTACTTGGAGTTCTGTAGACTTCTTTTATGTTCATGGGCATCTCTTTCTTTAGGTTAGGGAAGCTTTCTTCTATAATTTTGTTAAAGATATTTACTGGCCCTTTAAGTTGGAAATCTTCACTCTCTTCTATACCTATTATCCTTAGGTTTTGTCTTCTCATTGTATCCTGGATTTTCTGGATGTTTTGGGTTAGGAGCTTTTTGCATTTTGCATTTTTTTTGACTGTTGTGTAAATGTTTCTATGGTATCTTCTGCACCTGAGATTCTCTCTTCAGTGTCTTGTACTCTGTTGGAAATGCTTGCATCTATGACTCCTGACTTCTTTCCTGGTTTTTCTATCTCCAGAGTTGTCTTTGTTTGTGATTTCTCAATTGTTTCAACTTCTATTTCTAGATCATGGATGGTTTTTTTCGATTCCTTCAGCTGTTTGGTTGTGTTCTCCTGTAATTCTTTAAGGGAATTTTGTGTTTCCTCTTTAAGAATTTGTTCTTGGCCGGGCGGTGGTGGCACACGCCTTTAATCCAGCACTTGGGAGGCAGAGGAAGGTGGGTTTCTGAGTTTGAGGCCAGCCTGGTCTACAAAGTGAGTTCCAGGATAGCCAGGGCTGTACAGAGAAACTCTGTCTCAAAAAAAAAAACAAAACAAAACAAAACAAAAAAAAAGAATTTTACTTGTTTACTCATGTTCTCCTGTAATTCTTTAAAGGATTTTTGTATTTCCTCTTTAAGGGTTTCTTCCTGTTTATTCATGTTCTCTTATAATTCTTTAAGGGCTTTTGTGTGTGTGTGTGTGTGTGTGTGTGTGTATGTGAGTGTTTCCTCTTCAAGGGCTTGTACCTGTTTACTTGTGTTCTCCTGTATTTCCTTAAGGGATTTATGTCCTTCTTAAATTCCTCTATCAGCATCATGAGATATGATTTTTACATCCACATCTTGATTTTCCAGTGTGTTGAGATATCCAGGACTTGCTGTAGTGGGAGTACTGGGTTCTGATGTTCTGATGATGCCAAGTAGTCTTGGTTTCTGTTAGTAAGTGTCTTGTGCTTGCCTTTTGCCATCTGTTAATCTCTGGCTTTAGATGTTCTTCCTGTCTCTGGTTGGAGCTTATTCCTCCTGTGGGACTGTAAGCCTGTGTCAGCACTCTGGGAGATCAGCTCTCTCCTGGTAAGACCTGAGGGCTGTGGATCAGCCTTCCCTCCTGGGTCAGATGGATGCAGGAAGGAGCCTATCCCAGCTTCTCTGCAGCTTCTGTGGTCTGTGCCTCCTGGCTGGTCCCACCTTAGAATGTCACCAGAGAGAAAATGGTGTTCTTACCTGAGTCCCGGAGTCAGAGCACTCCCTGGAGACATGCTCTCTGCTTGTAGGAAAGGTCCACAGAGGTCTTTGGAAGAGCAGCACCTTCTGGGTGTAGATGGAGGCAGGAAGGAACCTGTCCCAGCTGCTCTGTAGCTTTTGGGGCCTGTGCCTCCTGGCTGGTCCCACCTTAGAAAGTCACTGGATAGAAAAAAAATCAGAACTCACTTTCTTGAGCCATATGTATAGTCAATTGAAATATAATGGTAAAAATATACTCATGAAATGGATGTCTAAATAAAAAATAATAATCAAGTATATTTATATTTATGTTCACATGAATATACATGAATATATTATATATAAACATATATATATAATACTCACACATTTATGTGCATAAAAATATATAATACATATATATTCAATGTATGTTTATATGTATACATAAGTACACAAGGCTTATAGGATCCAAGAGAATGAAGTAACAAATTTGCTTTTATATTCTAGACTACTTTTAAACAGGAGGTAGAGTTCATCCTTTAAAGGAATACAGATTTCTTCAGGTTTTAAATATATGACTCTATGATTTGTATGTAGTTTTGATTTTTTTCCATCAAGTGATTGATATACAGAAATTTTGGTTCCTAATTTAGTAATATAGGAGATAATAAAACATTTACTAATGAGGCTTAATAGAAATTGGCTATGTCATTGGGAGTATTGACATAGTTCCCATGGGACTTTGAGTTAGTTCTAAAGACATTTTTTTAAATAAATAATGATGTACATTTCTCAAGTAAACCCTTTCAATAGAAGGTGTAAAGGTAGTGAAGCTCTGCATGTCTCATTTACCATCTCCCCAAGTCATAAGCTTTTCTGTGCTCTTGTTTCTTGGTAGATCTTTCCTACTCATAGTATTTATTTATTGCTTTATGATTATATAAATATTCAGTGGAATGGGGGCTTTAGAGAGAAATAATCATTATTTGCTAAGGTATACCCAATCTTTTGCATATTACTTGTCACGTTAAGGTGTCTAATAACCAATAAAGTAATCTTTTGAAATATCTCAAGGAAACTTTCTCTAACCTTAATGAAATATTCTAACATATACATTCATTGTTGGACATTGATATGTTTATTTTAAGTGTTATCAATGTAACCATACAAAAGTAATTAGGCACATTAATAAGTTTGACTATAAAATAAATAAAGTAAAAATAGAGAGCAAAATTATTGATTCATTCAATGTTATGCCTAAACATACATACATTGATTGGAATAAAATAGTATTAGAAATGAAAAGAAATAGATCTTCAAACATTACTTATTATTGCCATTGTTGTTTGCTATTGTCCAAAACTTGATGGTAGGCATTATTCTGGAAGAAATTATATAATTGCAACATTCAACATGACAAAAATCAAGATTTTACAGACCTAGTACTTTTATATATACTGATTAGCTTTCATAGTTCTGGAAGTTGCTACAAAGTGATCTAAGGAGAAAAGTAAACCTCAGTTGGACCCAGCTGGGAACCCTTCCTGATATTATGGCACAGTAGTATCATGGGAGTAATCAACCTCTCTTTTTTTGGAACTAAGTACCACACCACAAAATGAAAAGCATAACTTACTCTGTTATTGGGTAAACACAACATGGCCATGGGCTCTGGAGAGAACCAAGTATTATTATTCTACTAAATAGACTGAATATTATTTTGTTTTTTAATGATAAATTGTTATACCCATAGATCAATGCATCTCCCATCCCTGATCTAAGAAGCTTGTACTTGTGGTACGTTGTGCTTAATACAGTGACTCACAACTAGCCAAGGTATGGAAAAATCACAGCCATCAGAAATTTCAGCCTTAAAAAGAATACATATACAGATCATCCTTCCCAAGGCTCAGAGATCATTGCAGAAGGAAGAAAGAGTGTAGAAGCCAGAGGCCATCAATGACAACAAGGAGATACTGCCTTCTGGATATAACAGTGGCTTGACCAGCAATCAGAAAACCTGTAGACGCCCAATCCAACCCTGTTCCTAGCATAAAGATGGGAGTTGGTCACACAATTTGACATGTAGCTGTTGACATATTAGCAACTGTTAGCTACTAGAAGACAAGGAAAGCAGTTTTCTAAGACTTTAGGCCCTGGTAAGCCAATCCCTCTCTAACTAGAAGAACATATATACAAGAATATTTTGGCAGTACAAATTGGTCTTGAGGGCTTAAAACAAAAATTAGACACAAAGTTGTTTGGGGGAAGGGATAGAGGCTCAGTATGGGAAGAATTGGGTGAAGTAGTAAATGTGACCAATACATATTATATGACACTCTCAATGAATGAATAATAACAGCACAATAAATAAAAAGAAGTGCCAAATGAAACATTTTAAGTCCCAAATTTTATGTAAAATAATAATTCAAAATGGAAATCGGAAAGTACTTAGAAAGAACAATATATTTTTTGTATTCAAAGTCATATGTAGAAGAAAATTGACAGGCAACTTATTTTACTTTTACAAAACCACAAGAGCTAAAAATATAAGTAAAGACTTTAAAATATTTCTTCACAAATGTAGAAATAAAAGTGACCTAAAAGAAACAAATGTTTAACTATAAAGAAAATATGTCTAAACAAAATTAAAAACAATAGAACTCATGGAAAATTGTCAAAGATATTTGGCCAATCCTTTGAGCAAACTAATATAATTGTAAAACTTTACAAGTGTAAAGGAAACTAGTCCAGTAAGCACAGATAGACACTATTAAGAATTAGAATGACTTTTGTTGGGGATTTGGTTTGTGGATGGTATCACATACAGTAGAGGCTGGCCTCAAACTTACTGTGTAGCCCATGAAAACTGTGAACTAATTCTGTTTTGCTTCTGCCTCCGAAGTGATAAGAGGACCTGTGTGTACTGTCATCACCAGAAAAAAAAATATGAAGGTTTGTGACAATTTGTCATAGGACTAGGTAAAAACCATGTAACACTTCTGCTAGTCTTTTACCCTCATAGCATCACTTCTAACATATAGAAGTTGCTCTTACTGTTCATAAAATAAAAGCAGTTCCAGATGAGAATATCTATATATATATAATTTAATTAATACTTAACTGATACTTCTAAGCTATATCAGGTTTATAGGGTAGTTTTTGAAAGTTCTAATTTCAAATTAACCATTATATTATTCTGTAACTATGAAATCATTAACTTGTTTCTTTGATATCAAAAAATGGATAAAAAGGGAATAATAATAATACACGGTGATGGCAGTAAGTGAAATCTCCTGTGGATTTTGGTGGTTTAAAGGAGTAATAAACTTTTGGGGTTTCTTCTAAGGACTAATGGTTTTCAAGGACAACTCTAGAACTCTTTGGTTAAGAAAAAAGGATTTGAATTTCCACAATGAAAGCATACTAAAACTCAATATATAGTTTGCTACTTATAGAAAAAAGGTAGCTCAATGGAAATATCTTTATATATTCAAATACTCAAACTTTTCTAGTCTTACATACATACAAAGTTTAGTTTTACAAGAAGTATAAAATCTTGGATTAAAAAAAACTGAAAAAGTGCACAACAGACTGATGAATTCTAGAACAATGAATAATTGTTGAATTGTCTAAATGTTGGATGCAGGAGATGCTACACATTATTTTAGTTTTGTTGGTTTTTGTTTTTGTTTTGTTTTGTATTTCTTACTTTTCTTTATTTACTTTTTACAGTCCAGTTGTTACCCACCTCTACGTCTTCCTCCCATAGTTCCTCAACCAATTCCTCCTATCCCCTGCTGCTGTATATGTGCCCGGGGCTTCAGATCAGCTAGTGTATGCTACCTGGTTGGTGACTTAGTGTCTAATATCAGAAGTCTGGGTTAGTTGAGACTGCTGGTCATCCTATGGAGTCACTCTCTTCCGCACCATCTTCCAACCTTTCCCTAATTCAATCACAAGAGTCCCTGACTTTTGTCCATTCAGTGCGCTGCTTAAAGGGCCTCTCGGATCTGTACATTTCATTCATTTAAAATTTTTAATTTTTCTTCCTACTCTTTTCAAAAACATTTTATTTATATGTATTAATGTTTTATTTTTATGCGTGTATGTGTGCTATACATATGCCTGGTGTCAGTAGAGGCTCAAGGAAATTGTCAGATTCTCCGTGTCTGAACTTTCAGGTGATACCAGCCAACAAGCAGGGATTGGGAACCTATCTTGGACCATTGTTAGAGCAGCAAGTTATTTTATAAGGATTTTCAGCACTTTTAATATAAAATAAATAATTTGGAAATGTATTTGTTAACCCTAATTTAAATATCACTTCATGCATGAATGTACTGAAACATTACAGAGATTGTACTTGATATGTATATATGTATATATGTATGTATATATATATATAAAAATCTTCCAGAATTCATATTAGAAATAAGAATTAATGCAAAATATATTATATTTGAAGACAACTGTTAGCGAGTACAACCACAATAGTAATTTGTTGTTTTAAATAGTTAACTAAGTATTACTTAAAAGATAATTCTTGAGGAATGGCTTTCCTTTCGTTATAGAAGGTGGACAATACTTTCTCATTCTTGTATAATCCACAAAGGATAAGAAAATTATTGAGAACTTGGAAGAAATGCACGTGGGTATATTAGTGTGTATATACATGTATCTGTAGTATTCACAAAATCTAAATCTTGTCATATTCTTCTGTTAAAGTACTTATCTCCATCACCCTAATTAGTTATAAAAATTCCAGATGCTACTCTAGTAAAGGAAAGTGATGCAAGCATCTCTTTGAATACATCATTTTATTCCCAAAGAACACTATCAAATCCAGTCCATAATAGTAGCACAACAAGAATAAAACTGAGAATGGAAAATGAACCCATCCTCTTGCTCTGAAGTATCATCACATTAAGAGTGTACATTGCACACGTTTGTAATGCAGGTATGAAACATATGCAACCCTAAAAGTTAAGTTTTGTCTTTTATTTTGCAGAAATTGAGAAAGAAAGTTGTGGCGATCCTGGCACACCTTTATATGGAATTAGAGAAGGCGATGGTTTTTCTAATCGTGATGTTTTAAGGTTTGAGTGCCAATTTGGGTTTGAATTAATTGGAGAGAAATCCATTGTTTGTCAAGAGAATAACCAATGGTCTGCAAATATACCCATCTGTATCTGTGAGTACCAAATGCTTTGCTTCTAGATGGCATATGTTACCCTGTCCTTGTATATAATTGCTTTTGTAATTAATTGCAAAGAGCTGGAACCAAGTAATTATTTTTGAATGAGGAGCACTTTGTGATACTATCTTTAACATGTGTGATTATGCTGAACTATAAAATTCATTACAAATTTAAATAAAGTTAACAGAGTTCACTTGACAATTGCAAAAAATATATATTATGTGCATTCTTTTTTTTGTGCATTCTTTTAACAAGTGGGTAGCTTTTTGTGCTTTACATATAGCACATTTCTTATGGAAATTAGATATCATAGACAATTCTAATAAGCCCATTTATTTTCACAAGATAAAAAATGCTTATTCATAATCATAATTATGAAAATATTTAAGGCTTCTCTTTTATGTAAATGCCATTATTTTTTTGAATGGAGATATTCATGGAAAGGCATAGAGTTCACAGCATAAAATCCATTACTGTTTATTTTGCATAAAATGTTAGATTATAAAAACATAATTTTAAAAATACATTAACTTTTCAACTTAATACAAACTGAACATGAAGATTATCTATTAATATACTTTTATGGTCAAGTAAACAGTCTTCTTACATTACAATATCTTTCAGAGGAAAAGTGCACAGATCCACTTCTAAGGAGTGTGAGGAGAAGGCCAGTTATTCATAATGAAGGTCACCTGTTCAGTCCTTTTTCAGAAAGAATAAAATACATTAGATGATTTTAATATGTCTATGCCATATAAAGCTTGGAAGTGCTTAAAATATTTTAATTGCTGGTCTTTTATTCTAAGCATTCTTCCAGAAGGATAATATTGGTTTTATAATGAAAACCTATCATTTGATAAATCGCACCAACAATGAAAGAAAATACTTGGTGCAAGAGATCTCATCCAGGACTTTAGCTCTGCTAGATAAGTGCTCTTTTCTTGAGTTACAACCCAGCCCAAAAATGAAAAAGCAATTGGCAATATTTTGTCAGATCCTAGAATACATTAAAAAATGATGTGACTATCATTCCCAAAAGACATTTTGAAAACTTCTTGAATATCTAGTAAATATTTGTTTTGTTTGAAATGGGGTCTCATATACCCCTGTCTTAGTCAGGGTTTCTATTCCTGTACAAACATCATAACCAAGAAGCAAGTTGGGTAGGAAAGGGTTTATTCACCTTACGCTTCCACATTGCTATTTATCATCAAAGGAAGTCAGGACTGGAACTCAAGCAAGTAGGGAAGCAGGACCTGATGCAGAGGCCATGGAGGGATGATATTTACTGACCCTGCTTCCCCTGGCTTACTCAGCTTGCTTTCTTATAGAACCCAGGACTATCAACCCCAGGGATGGTACCACCCATAATGGGCTAGGCCCTCCCCACTTGATCACTAATTGAGAAAATGCCTTCCAGCTGGATCTCATGGAAGCATTTCTTCAACTGAAGTTCCTTTCTCTGTAATAACTCCAGCTTGTGTCAAGTTGACACACAAAACCACCCAGTATATCTCCCTTGGCTGGCATGGTATGTACTCCATAGTTCCCAATAGCCTCTTATTTGCAGTGATTGTCCTGAGTGCTGGAATTATAGGCATGGGCCACCACTGGATATCTTTAACTATTTTTAACTAAGCCCAATAATCCAGTAAATGATAAAAAAATAATATATCTAATGTTTTTTGTGCAGGCAGTGGTTAATTTTAATGCATTTGCCTGAATAGATGTAAATGAATAAGCCAGGACTACATAGATATAATTCTTACATAAATCCAGATAAACAGTAAAAAGATAATTATATTAAATTTAACAAAAGAACACCTTATGTAAAAAATTACTATGAATATATTATATTAACCTATGAATCATATATAAGTAACTTGTAATTTTAATGTAACTATTAAAAGAAGTTTTTCTGGGCATGTGACAAGATGATGTTACTTAAAAATTGCACTGCACCTACAAAACAGTAGATACAATGTACATTGTTAAATCTGCACATCTTCTTGAAGTTCTGTGTGGTTTGTTAGCTCAGTCAATTCTTGGTCTATGCGTGGATCTTATAAATTTATGTCAATTTGTGATTTATAATAAAAGAAACCACAGACCTTTACCTTTCACTAATTTAGCAATCACTTTGTTACAATGCTTATAGAATGACAGTTTCCAAGATTCAGATGAGTATAAGAGAGAGGGCAGTAGTCTGTGCTCCAGATGTGGATGGAATTGGCGGGAAAATGGAACAATTTAACTATGCAGATATAGGGATTGAAAGTGTTGACACATGCCTTTAATCCCAGCACTTGGGAGGCAGAGGCAGGTGGATTTCTGAGTTCGAGGCCAGCCTGGTCTACAGAGTGAGTTCCAGGACAGCCAGGGCTATACAGAGAAATCCTGTCTCAAAAAAAAAAAAAAAAAAAAAAGTATAAATGATCCAGAGGATAGGGAGGAGTTCCTCTGGACAGGATTTGGCTATTGCAGTGATGAACTCACAGCATCCATGGTCACCTCACAAAACATGTTGAAGATCAAAACAGCCCACATCCCAGCATGAATGATCAGGAGCTCAGAAGGTCTGACTCCTAACTGAAAAAGTAGAAACAGCTGACAGCTGTTTGGATAGGAAAACTCACTCTTCATTGTGGAGACTAGCCACTGGTACATTGCTCATACTTTATTGGATGGCCTTATACCCATATACACATGGGAAACACTAATTAGACTTAGTGACCAATGAAAGGCAGGCAGGCAGTCAGGCAGACAGGCAGACAGACACAAAGAGACAGAGAGTGACAGACACAAAATCAGAGATAGACAGACACAGAGAGAGATGAAAAAAAAAAAAAGGACATGAAGTTTTAAGGTGGACATGTTGGAGAAGAATCCCTGGGAAAATGGGAGGGGGAGATGTAGGGATGATATAATCACATTATACAGCACAAATGTATAAAATTCCTAAAGAATAAATGAAAGCAGGAAGGGTCAGAACATACTATGTAGAAAGCAAATTTCTGCACTTGGCAGGGATGGGAAGGAGGGATCCTTTGTTTTTTACCTCTAAAAAGCTACGTAGTAAGACATAATATCACAAAAAATGAGACAGTGGACCTGTTTTAATAGACTTTTTTCTCAAATATGAAATCTGTTTTTAAGTATGATTTCAAAGATTGGAGAGAAGAAAAACACATGCATTCAAATTCGACTGACCTAAGATGTGGCTGAGCCCAAACACTGTAAGTTTATTGCATCTAAAATTATTCTCAATAGAGAAAAATGCAAAATATTTTAAAAGAAAATATGAAATTTCATAAAATATGACTTCTTTTAGTATAAAATGAAGTATAGGTAACAGAAGATTATTTTAACTATTAAATTCAAATAAATTATTAATATTGAACTTTAAAAAACATTAAAGAAAATAGGAACTGTGGTATATAGGTTGTCATAATTACTATTCTATTGCTGTGAAGAGACACCCTGAAGAAGCCAAGTCTGGCAAAAGAAAACATTTAATTGGGGGCTTGCTTGCTGATTTATAGGTTTACTCTATGGTCATCATGGCAGGAAACAGACAGGCATGGCACTGGAGTAGTAGATGAGAGCTTTACATAGAGATTTACAGGTAGCAGAAAGACAAAGAGACACTGGGCCAAGTATGGACTATTGAAATCTCAAACACTATCCCTGCTGACACACCTGCACCAAAAAAAAAAACAAAAAACAAAAAAAAACACAAGTCCAAAAAGGCCACATCTCCCAATCCTTCACAAGCATCTCCCTTAACTGGGAGAAAGCATTCAATCTAGGAGGACAGCTTTCATTCAAACTACCACATGCATATTGTGACTTAAGACTACCAAAACATAAATAATAAGTGGATTCTTCAAATAAAGTGAATAAACATTTATATAATATATATATATATGTGTGTGTATATATATTAATAATGTATATATATAATCACATGAGGAAACTTCAACTCTTCAAATTTACTATAAGTAGAAGAAAGTAAAACAATAAGGTGTAATTTTCCTTATGAAACTAAATAGAATAAATTATCACTGTATTTTTTTGCTTGTTGGGTTCCTTGTTCTTTAATACAGCTTTTTATAGTTCATTACAAATTGATATTACTTGAGGAATTTTGAATACTATTTTAAGCCTTCACATTAATATTCTTATAAACTCATTAAAAAATGTCCCATGTAGATAATCAAAGACAGTTATCATTGAATGATGTTTTAGAATACAATTTTAAATGTTAACTTAGAGTTCTATGTAGAGAGAAAAAGTGATGTTAGGGGTTTAAATGATGAATATAATTATGTGTAGTAGAGTTAAATGTTCACATATTATTTATAATGAGCCAATTGTAGTGTTGTGTCTAACTTAAATACTTGGACTAAATTTAGCAGGAAGATGAATAATCCTAAATCATCTTGATCTATATCCCGAGAAACTGTCTCAAAACTATACAAATGCAAATATATGCAAATATATGTTTATATATCTTATATATGTGCCATATAGAGACTTCAAACATATGTACACACTGTGTGTGAGAGAAAGGGGAGAAAGAGAAGAGGGAGAGAGAGAGATACAAGTTGACACATATTATATGAACTGAGTTTTGTGGAAGATACTTTGTATCACTGACAGAAACCATATTAATATTTCAACATTGATTTCCTTTGAGTATTTTGTTTGTTTTTTCTTTCTTAGCCATCCTCAGCTTTCCAAACTTCAATCAGATGTTTAAAACTTCTGAAAGAAAACACGGAATAAGTCTACTGTTTTTGTAGATGAGCTGTGTTTACTTCTTCTAGTCTTTGGCAACAATGACAACTGCTGCCCATTATATATATTAACCTGTCTCCATATTTGTGTCATAAGCTATCATGGCATGGTAGGGATAAAATCCATTTAAGCACCATTACTGATTTTCTAAAAGTTTTAGAATTCTAATGCTGAGAAAATTCTCAAAATCATTTTCTTCAATCGTTTTAACCTTAGTGTTTCATGGGTACTTGTGAAAATTTCTCAAAAGTGCAGAAAGGAGAGTTGTAGAATACTCTAACACAGAACAAATAGAAGAAGTCGAGTGTCACTGAGTGTGGTGTAGTGATTCCTGCCTGGATTCTCCATCTCAGAAAGCAGAAGCAATAACAATTGCAAAATGTTTGTTCTGCCTGGGAATGAATTCTAGATGGCAGAGGCTACGAATACAAATTGTCATGTCTTAGTGTTTCCATTGCTGTAAGGAGACTCCATGACCAGGCAACTCTTAAAAAAACAAAATTTACTTGAGGTTGGCTAACAGGTTCAGAGGTTCAGTCCATTATTATTAAGACAGGAAGCATAGCAGCATCCAGGCAGGCATGGGGAGGAGGAGCTGAGAGTTCTACTCTTGTTGCAAAGGCAAACAGGAGAAAACTACCTTCTATGTAGTCAGGAGGAAAGTTGGAAAGCCCACCCCCGCAGTGACACACTTCCTCTAACAAGGGCACCCATATTCTAACAGATCACACCTCCTAATAAAGTCACTCTCTAGGCCAAGCATGTTCTCACCACCACATGTTGGAAAACACAAAAACAAACCAACAAAATAACATTCAGCTTTTATTTAAATTATGAAAATGTATATCTCCAAGCATATAGCCTTATGTTCATGGAAAGTAATAGCTACTTTTGCTTATAAGTAAAATGAAGTTTGTGTGTATGTGCTTAGCAATGTGACCCTTGCCCCAAAGTCCTGAATTTATTCTTCAGTAAAAGTCTAAATTTTATTTCCTTTCTTCTTTGTATGATAACAAAAAGATAACAAATTCTTTGTTGTATTCTTAATTTCTTTATTATAATTGTAGACTACCAAAATTATGTCTAGATATTGCCTTTTAATATTTCCTGTTTGTAAGCTTACCTTTTATTTATCTGGTTTTTTTTTTTGTTTGTTTGTTTGTTTTTTTACCAGTTCCTTGCCTCTCTAACTTCACTGCACCGATGGGAACAGTTCTTTCCCCTGATTATCCAGAAGGTTATGGAAATAATCTAAATTGTATCTGGACAATAATTTCTGATCCAGGGAGCCGGATACACCTTTCCTTCAATGACTTTGATCTGGAATCTCAATTTGACTTTCTTGCTGTTAAAGATGGTGACTCACCAGATTCCCCTATTCTGGGAACCTTTACTGGAGCAGAGGTGCCTTCCCATCTTACTAGTAACAGCCACATACTGCGCCTGGAATTTCAAGCTGACCACTCGATGTCAGGGCGTGGCTTCAACATCACATACAACAGTAAGGGTTTTGTTGTTGTGCATTTGCTTGTTCATATATGTAACATATCTGCTGAGAACTGAAAAGCTATAATGCAAACCAGCCTTCTTGTTTCAAAGACAAAGACAATGAATGCTTTTTATTTCTTGATAGCCAACATTTTACTCTCTATGTGTCATTTCTCTTTGAGAGAGGCCCAATTTAAGGAAATTCAATTCAATGTTTTTACTATATCAGCCAATAGATTAGGCTTTTTTATTAAAATTTACCATAAATTTAAACCTGATTTTGCTGCTATTTATTTATCAGTTTAAAGAAAATGAAAATGACTTTTCCTTAGATATTCAGAAACTCATAGAGAATTTAAACAACTAATGACAACACACAACTCTAATCCCAAAGAATATCTCTAATTGCTATCGAAGTACTGGAGGGAAGACATCATTAAGTGGCAAAAGCTCTCTGGCATGACTACGAGAAAAATTACTTCCATGTTTGAAAGTATTAGCAAAACTCAGACAGCACAATGTCAAGTGTTGTCCTTGCTATTCCATCTTTAGGTATGCCCTCCATGTATCCATAATTATAATGCCATATTTGAAAGAATGCAAGAGTAAATTATAAATTAGTATAGGTTTAATAACTTTAGCAGGTCATATGTGAATCTAGCAAGAGCTCAATAATCACAAGCTAGCTATTGCACTAGATCGCTTGATGTTTGTACTATGTTGCAGTGTTTATTCAATTTTCCTAGGTTTGAAGCATGTTTTGTCTTACGTTCTACATATCAGGCTTGCATTTTAAAAGGTGCACATTATTCATCTGAAAATCCTTATGACAATTGCAGAAGATTAAAGCACATAAAAGAGAAAACTCCGTAGCTTTAGATACTTACATATGAATACTATGTAAATGTTTTAGCAGAAACCAAGGAGTACTGCTAACATTTAGTGCTTTCTCTTGAATCGTCCACTTTGACTCAGATTCTATCTAACCTGAGTTAATGGGAAAGTGCTCTGTCTCAATAGAATTTAGTCTCCAGATATCAGAGCTGCCTTTAGAATGAATTTCACCCTTCACCTCACCCTTATCTAAGTAATATTGAGTTTACCAGTGAGATACAGAATACAGTCAGTGTCCTTTCAGTGTGATGATAACTTTCTACAGTGTTCATCTTAGAAACTCCTTTGCAAATGTGTAACTGCACATTATTTATATTCAAGTAGCTGAGATATGTGTCACAGAGATTGCCTAAATTGGAATCTTTATCCAAAACTTCTTCAAACATATGTATGCATGTTGGTAAATACATATTTGTATCTGTTCAATTACATTTTAGTCTGTATTAATTGCTTGAAGCTTTTAAGTTCGATGCCTGTGGTCTTGTTAGATATTATGTCCATTTTGTTTCTGAGTTATATGTAATTACATATATTTAATCATTCCTACTTTAGCTCATTTTTTTCTAAAAAAAAATCTACTTAGACATTGTATATTAGAGCAGCACGACCAGAAAATTGAACTTGAAATAAATTTTTACGATTTTTTAACTTATTAGTTCTTTGAGTTAATAATTTTTTAGTTACAAGATAAAATCAGTCATTCAAATAAACGTACTTATAATATATGTATATATTTTAGAATATATCTTAAATATCCTTCTGTAGATTAATTTTAAAATTGTAATAAAGTAATACAAATTAGGAACAATCACAAAATAATTAGTAGGAAATTTTAAAACAGTTGCTTGGATTAGTGCAGAATAATTGTAGTATAAATTATAAAATCTTTGTGAATAAACTTTATGCTTATAAGCCATGTACTTTGACTTCACAGAAATTGTCTTCTATTTATACTATATTATGATAAAATTTTATTATGCATGTATTTTCTTATATTATATTAAGCGAAAATTTTGGTTAACTCCAAATAATGCATTACTTGTTCAATATACATATTATTATTACAGTTCTACTTTTTGCCAAATATACATCCTAAAGAAACAAACAAAAAAAAGTACTGAAGTGTCTCAAGGATCACGAGACATGAGAAAATGACCAAAGATACAGAAACTACTGAGATACAGAAACCACTGAGAAAATTTTAAATTCCAGAACTGAGGATACATTGCAGTCACATATATTTTTATTTCTCTGAAGAGAAAGAAGCTACATGATTTCTTCAAGTCTGACATTCCTCTTCATGGTGATATTTTACTTATTAGGCCCCTCAAAGTATTCAATGTGATACTATCACATCATTTTGCCTAGAACATGGTCATTGACGAGTTAAGTTCCTTAGTGAAAAGGAAAGGTCATATTGTCATGGAAAGATATAAAATAATTACAGTATTTTCTGACTAGACTAAAACATTTCCTTTTTATTTGATATTTTATTTATTTACATTTCAAATGTTATCCCCTTTCTCAGTTTCCCTTCTGCAAACCTTCTATTCCATCCCCCCTCTTCCTGCTTCTATGAGGGTGATCCAAACATTCCCTTTAATCCTCTCAGGGAAACTCTTTTCCATTCCTGGCAATCTTGTCATGAAATTTTCAAAGAAGATGACATAAACCTTTTAGGAGTCATGTTACATTAGAGATTTCTATATTGGTTTAACATAATGATCAATACAAATAGACACAATTTCAATTTTTATTTTTAATTTTTTATGATTTAGTATATAAATTATATGTTGAAACAATCACAACTATTACTTGTTATTTTGCACTCATATTATCATAGAACACTATCTAAATTTATAAAGTAAATTAAAGAGTTTTCAAGAAGAAAGAACCACAATTATTTTTAACAGTCACTTTCCACACCCAAAATCTATAGAAATCCCTCTCTTTTTGTATACTTCTAATGTCTTTGCTTCTCCTTTTTTAAGCATTTGGACATAATGAATGCCCAGATCCTGGAATACCCATCAATGCTCGTCGCTTTGGAGACAATTTTCAATTAGGAAGTTCTATTTCAGTTATTTGTGAAGAAGGGTTTATTAAAACCCAGGGAACAGAAACAATTACATGCATTCTGATGGATGGAAAAGTAATGTGGAGTGGACCAATTCCAAGATGTGGAGGTAAGCTCAGGGGCAAAGGGCAAAAGGAAGCCCAAACACAGTGCACTCTGTAAACCAAAGCAAGAAGGGGGCTTTTTCACAAGAAATGTTGTCTTGTCCTCTCAGTGCCTGATGCAACCTTCATAGTATACAGGCATAGAACTGAATTAGGTTTTTAATTTTTATTCTAAAATATTTTTAGAGACTTTTCAGATCCCTCTTTGAGTCTTTCTAAATATAAATACTAATAAATACTAAAGTTAGCTTGTATAAACTTCTCTTTGACCATTACAGTTATAGTTAACGACTTATATAAGATCAGTTATTCATTATATGTTCCCTCATACTTCCTTAGTGTCTAATGTTAATATTCAGTGTTAAGAGTCTGATTAACAAAATGTTAAGAAAGTTTATTTTAACACATTCATATTTTAATATGGGTAAATTGTGTAGCTAGAGCTGTTTTTTCATTTTTTTTTCTTTTTTCAGTAAGTCATGGTAAAAACATTAATCACTATACTTATATTTAAAAATAAATATAATTACATTTAAAATAGAAATAATATATTTAGATATTAAATATATTCAAATATATCATCTCACTGTAGAATCTACAGAAGTGTTTAGAGGTCTATCTTTTATTTATAGTTGCTGCATTGAAAATATTCAAAATTACAGTTAACTTTTGCCAGGCAATTTTCTAAGAACATATATTTAATTAAGAAAGTAATATATGTGGGCTAGAATCAGGAAACAATGGAATGACTAGAATCATTAGGTGACTTATTTTTCTTTTTTGGGGTGCTGGTGATAAAGGCTTTGGAACTGGGCAGAATTCTCAGCGAATAGTAGGCTTGCTTTCTAGGTCTGAAGATCTTAACTGAATCCCCAGAAATCATGTAAGAGCTTCAGGTTTACTGATACATGCGTGTAACCCCAGAATTCTAGAGGCAGAGACAAGAAGATGCACACAAACAGACACAAACACACACACACACACACACACACACAGACACACACACAGACACACACACACAGACACACACAGACACACACACAAACACACACACACACAGACACACACACACAGACACACACACACACAGACACACACACACATACACACACACACACACAGACACACACAGACACACACACACACACACATACACAGACACACACACACAGAGACACACAGACACACAGACACAGACACACACACACACACACACACACACACACACACACACACACACACACAGACACAACCCTGGACCTTGGACAAATCTTTAAAGTGGTTTCTATCTTTTTTCTTGACCCTTATATGTGCTCCAACTGAACATAAAATGTTGATTTCTCATTTGTCTGCTGATTTCAAAATAGTCAAGGTTTTAAGTTCAAAAGTATAATCGTTACCTATAAATTACTATTTTCATTGGATTCAACATATCTTCAGTGTCTCATAATGAAGTAGCTGCAGATCATGTAATTATTTTGCCCTAATGGCTCCTGTTATTAGAATCTCCTTCCTTGTTACTTTAATCAACGTGTCATTTGGGTATCAGAATGCTGAAGTGGATGACTTTTAAATACTTTCAAACTACAAGCGCTATTTATTTGAAATGACCTACTCTAGTGATAAGTATGATTGAAACATTCCCCTTAAAAATTAATGTATAATGTAACATTCTCTCTTTATATCATACTTCACTATTAACTAACCCACTTCCTTCTTTCACAAGGTTCATTGACTGACTTGTGAATCCAGTCAGGAAATGTCACAGCTATGTGAAGGAAAAGTAGGAAATAGGAAAAATATTGTTTTTTTGGGGGGGTGGGGGAAGAGAATTGTTTCAGTAGGTGCTTGTTTCAGGGGCATAGGACATGTAACATGGACATAAAATGACTGCGATATGTAAAGAAAGAAAGGCTTGCATAGTACACAATATAGTTTCAGAATTACTGTGGAGCTAGCATGCAGTTTAGAGCTATTTCAGTAATCAGTAACATGATCTGAGCTGGTTTCTCCATTTCTCTGGATGTTGTTTTGAAGTCTCAGTGGGTAGACACAAAAACACTTCCTGATAATTGCTGAATTCCATTGCCTTATTTGCCTAACTAGGGCATTGATTTTAAAGTTGACTGACGCCTAACTACATGGGGAGTTAAAACTAATGAAATCATAACAACAAATAATTTTATGAATCACTGCTAATTCTAGAAGGCAATTTTCCACTACCTGTGAAAAATGGATGCTATTTATTTTTTTAAAGTAAAGCACAGTGTGCTGAACTCTAATTTGGCACAGGCCATTAAGCTCTCCAAATATCTCAAAGAGATGCTTTATGAATTTTCTGAAGGAGACTGTTGCTTTCTCTGTGAGGGAAACAACAAGCACTCTGCTTCCCTTCTTGTCTGTGTCAATAACACAGTGGGAACAAGGGTAGGACAAAGTTATAGCCAAGGAAGGCAGGATCAAAACAGGCCCGGAACAAGATTGCTGTGGCTCTTGCAGGGTTAGCAGTATCTAGGGCTACTCTTTGAGTTGGTTTCCTATGCAAACAAATCCTACCTAACTCTGGAGACAAGAGGTGATTGCTTAGTTTTTAATTAAGGCCTGTAATGACTTTTCTGTTCCTGAGTCCAAATCCTACATAATGACAAGGAAATTTTTGAAAACTTTAAAAAAGAAGAATCAAAATTTCTTTATAGAAGAAACAAAGCATTAGTCCTCCTGAATACCATCTCTCAGCTAGGTACCCAAGCAGCCTAGTTTACTTGGAAAACAATGCATGTGAACACTGTTTCTGTTCATTGTGCTCATGAGGTAGCTTATATTTTAATATTATTTTTACTGTTTTTAATGTGTTTCTTCATTTAATTTACTAGAATAGCCTCTCAAAATGTTTAACATTGTAGTTAAACAATGGGAAGGGGAGAAAAAACATAGAAAAAACATTGAACTTTTTTCATTAAAACATAAAAACCTTCAAAACAAACATTTAATATAAAATAAAATAAGAGCATACTTCAATATACATTTGCACTTTATTCCAATGACATGAAACAGTACCAATGCAATACATTCTAAGATTTTTAAAAATATGAATTTTTGTATATTACAACTAGAAATAGTCAATGACTTCATGAGATCTTACAGAAGAAGGGGAGTGTGTTTGATTAGACAACCTGGGGCTTCCCTCTGCCTCAAGATGCTGCAATCCATTATCCTAGACCTTCTCTGCCCCAGTCATCTACAAGTTCCAGCATTCTGGCATCATAACAATCTGTCTATCATTATCAGTCTGGAGACTTTGGAAATCTTTGATCTGTCATAGCCTTTGAATAAGGCTAATCAAACCAAAGGAGAAAAGGGATTCATAATGTTTTCCCTCAGATGAACTTGAAATAATTTCTAGTAGTTTGAATATGATTGTAGGAAAGGGTTGATGCCTATCTTTTATTTAAAAAAAAAAAAAGCTGACATTAAATGCTATTTAACTAAGGATGGGTTTGGCCTTACTGAAAAAAATGAAGTTCTCTCATAAAATACAGTTATCCAGTCTCACCATGGTGACAGTTGTTTAGATCTTTTGTAAGCCTTGTAACTCTTGCATCTGCTAATGGGAAACAAAATACATGTTTCCACAATCACCACTGAAGTCAATTCGTGCTAAATTCTATAAACACTTATCTTTATTAAGTAGCAATCAATGTTTTTTTTTTTAATCCACATTGAAAGTGTACCCTGAGGATAATTGGCTCTGCCTAGGGTTAACCTCTGCATGGTACTCATTCCACAGAAGCATCCCAAAGCCATTAAGATTGGGATAATTGCTTAATATGGGGTACTTAGTGGAACTGAATAAGGAATTTCATAATGAATTACACAGAAAACTTCCCCCAACCATCATCTTTTCTCTTCTTCAGTCCCTCACTCATAGCAGCTGCTATCTCAACCTTTCCATTTTGGCTGTACTCTGCACAACCCCACTGCTCCCCCATGATCATCTATAAACATGCTCTATGCCATGTACGCCATGTGCTGAATATCTGTTAATTGATCATTATATTCAGACCTCTGATGTGAAGTTTTCTCACTAACATAAGGCAATCTTCCCTCTTTTTTATATAGAAATCTTTTTTTTTTCTTTCTCTGATCAGAATTCCTCCTAAGAACTTCTGAGGTCATTGCCAGGCACACCTGCCTCATGCATTCCAATATGCCTAAATGCTAGGAACATTGGCAAGGCAAGAGAAGAGCCTAACACAGATGCATTTAAATTAAACTTAACTCTTTATCTGGCTTGTGATTTTAGGTCTCTTCAGCCATGGGTACAATGCTGCTTTGTCTTAGTTTTTCTTGGAAAGACGCAATAAATTCTGGATTTCCACCACTGTGGCAGCTATATACCTAAAGCTATCCTTGAACTCCAAATTCTGGAATCCCTTAAGCACCCTAAATCACACCATATGATGTAGCCACTGGGATTTATTTTATTTTATTTTATTCTATTTTATCTTTGTGAGCAGACTGCTCTATAGAAGGAATATATTAAGAAATGATCTAGCAGGGTTTTTTGTTTCCATCCTGGGATGTGAGAAACTCCTTTATCTCAGCTTTCTAGTGGATAACATAACACCTTCATTTTCTATGAAGGCACTTTTGTCTATTGTCTATACCTCACATGATCTTATCACCATCACTCAACCTTTGTTTTAATACAGTGTTCTATGTCTCATTTTGCTTCACCTTCCATTTAGTTTACAAAATTTCTGAGACTGTTTTGACTAAGAAATTGATTTTGTGGCTTTTAGTAAACTCACCCTAGTACACTGTGCCATATACTTACCACCATTGTGTTTGACCCTGCAACCTCTTTGTACCTCATCCTGATTAATTTTGAGCATCTAACACTTTCCATAATTTTACTGGTTTTAGAGTACTCATTTTCAAGGTTTCACAGAATTCTACTCACTAAAATAGTGGATGGAACTACCACTAACTGAGAACTTTAAAATATGTTTGTCACAAAGAAAATTAATATACCCTGTGGGTATGGAAAAATAAGTTCAGATATCTACCAGATTACAAAAATAATAGAAATGCATTCTGCACAATGTGAGACAGGTTACTTTAAGAGTGGCAGATAGGGTACCACTATTTTTTACTTCATAAAAATATGAAAACTGAAAGCACTATTCCTGAAGACTAGAGTAAAGAACTCACTCTAGGAAAACAAGATGATCTGAACTAGGGATTCCTCAAATACTTCAATTGAAAATGCATCAGTAGCAACAAATCTCCTGAGGAATGTATTGAAAAACACAGAAACTGCTATGAAATAGGCATCATGACTACCCTCTCTTTCCTTGAGAAAATATTCTAGTATCTCAAGAAGTTGAGAAGTTAGAAGACATTGTTGAAGTATGATCTTCTAGCATCAGGAATTCAGTTGGACATCCTAGCCTTCACTCTTCTCAAACTGCCATTTCTATTTTAGGTTTCTTTCTAAAATGTTCTTTGGAATGTATACTGACATTTTGTCATGTCTTTTTATTGTATTTTCCCACCTGCATTTACAGGTGGAAGATTTCCCTAATAATTTAGCTGTTATATGACTCAATTGTGTAATATGATGTAGGCAAACTCAGAAATTATATAAAAAGTATTAAAAAAAGGGCCATTGGTGACTAAGAAAATTTGATATTGATTTTCTTTGGTTTGGAGTATAAATATTTTTATATAATAAATGCAAGCTTCACAAATATTTCTCCCAAACCTCTGTTACATTCAAGGTGTACTCAGGTTTTAGACAGTCATCATCATTAATTTCTCTCCTTCTGGCTTACACAACTGCCTTTTTAATTTGCCTTTTCCTTCCCGTTTCTATCCTATGCTCTGTTTATATGTGCTCAGAAGTCCTACCTTATCTGGCAGCTCTGAGTTAAAGCAGCATATAGATTTCTGTGTGTGTCCCATAGAAAGATGAATTCATCCCGTGAGAAGCTGTCTTCTTGCTTACAGAATGAACCATTCTTTCCCTTACTACAGTAAATTATGCATGTTTAAAGCAGAGATAAAGGTTTTGACATATCTTTTCAAGGTACTTTCTGAGTTGTAATCCAGCTTATTTCTGTACTTTCCAATAATAAACCAACCACTGTATTTGAGGAGAAATTAAAATAGGCATCATACAAAGAGACATAGAATAGAACAAGAAAGTTCTCCTCAAGGTATTAAACAGTGAATTCTAAGTCACCCTGACTTTTCTGTTTAAAGAAACAAGACAGTTGAAAGAAAATTAGTCCTCCTATCTCTGTTGCAGACACAGAAAAAAAAATTTCTTGGAATGAGGATTTAGGGTCATTGATTAATGTCATTTATAAACTAAGAAATGTTACAGAGTATCAATTAGAAATTGTGAAACAAGCGTGGCTTAATTTACAGAATGAAAATAAGTTTTTGGTTACAAATTATCTGTAATTTTGTGATAAAATCTGAAGTGTGCATTTTATAGTTTAGAGCTGGGTAGTTTTATGTTCATTGACAGAAGCTACAGCCACTTAGGAAAAGCAAATCTTAATTGATAAAATGCCCTAAGTAATATTGATTGAGGGTTGTGGGAGGGTCCAACTCACTGTGGAAAATGTAATAGCAGGTTAGATGGGTATAGATGATTTAAGAACCTAGTCTGATCAAGCTAAGGTGAACAAACTAATAAGCAGCACTCACCAATGGCCTATGCCTCAATTTCTGTCTCCATATTTGTGTCTTGAGTTTCTTCCCTGACTTCTTTTTGTCAGTACATGATGTGGAACTCTAAGTTGAAATAAACAAACCCTTGTTTCCCCAAGTTGTTTTTGATCATGTATTCTATCAGAGCAAGAAAAACCAAACCAAGACAATAATTAAAAATCAAATTTTCTCAATAGCTGAATTATAAAGTTATATAATTCTTTATGGGAAACATGTTAAATCTAAAAACTAAATTTCACATTATTAAAGATACAATTGTGGCTCACTGTTGCTTTCTCCCAGTTTTCTCACCACTGTGCTTACTCCTGGCTGGAGTGAGTGTTTTAGAGCTATCTTGAATTTTTTGTTCGCTATATTATATTAATGATTTTTTACCCAGCGTCAAATTTATATAACACTTTTATGCTAACATCTCTGAGTACTGTTTGATACATCCTTGTGTTTTCCTAAAAAAGTCCCAGGAACATATTGAGGTTTGTACTATAAATTTAGAAGTAGATTATTTCTCATATTTTCTGAGCATATATGTTTCTTACGTTTTTGTCTGGATTTCTTAAGACTCAGATGCATATATATTTCCTCCTAAGTGCTATCAGTCTACACTGTAGCCAGTAGAGCCCTCTTTGTTCTAAAGCAAGCTCCAAGTAAAACTAGATGTAATATTGGTCTTTCTAGTTACATGGTCATGTTCTTGAATACAATTAGGGCATAAAATATTCAATGAGCTTCTTTGTAGATAAAAAGGATTTCATTTAAGGAAATATATTAGAAGAGTTGTATAATTATAGAGGCTCAAAGCTGGTAATTTAATTAAGATGCCTAGTTAAAATTGAGTGAATGGAAAGTTGTCTCTTATTGAGTCTCATAATAACTTCAAACAATATAGTCTTTGCACCCTTTCTAACAAAGAAAACAGTACTAGCAAATGTGAATAGGAAGAATCGAAGCCAATGATTCTGGTAACTTTCTAATTACTAACATATATCCTTAGCTGGTTTAGAGTCCCTGTGTTGGATGTTTAAGTAAACTCTTCTGTCTCAATATTGAGTTCAGTCATTCCACTTTCAGTATATCTAAGCTGAAGTTATAGAACTAAGAGAGATCTATGTATCTTTCCTGTTTGTAGCTATAGAATCACAGGGTGCTTAGGTTTTTGTTCAACCCTGTGTAGAAGAATGATTAATAATTCCTTCACATATAGTGAGAACAGAATGCCAGCATTTCAGAAGACTTTCTCATTGAGAGTATAGATACACATGTGAAAGAAAGACTGCAACTGTCAAGTGTATATGTGCTTATTTACTGAGCCTATAGCTATGTCTTTCTTGGCTAGTGAATGTAGCAAAAGAAAATGATAAATAGCTAGCAAGGTGGAGATGTGCAGAGCCCTGTAGTTCCAACAGTTTGACAATTAAGATATTAATGGCTTTTTCATTAACTATGTACTCAAGTGGGTACCTGGGATTGGCTTCATTTTATTTTTTCCTTTATTTTTTTTATTTATTCACTTTACATCCCAACATTTACTCCCCTACTCCCAGTGACACACTTTATGCAGCTCCTACAATCATTCCTCTCTCCCCTTCCCCTCTGAGAAGGGGGAATCATGCCCTGGGCATCACCCCACTCTGACACATCAGTCACTACAGGAATAGTGACATCCTCTCCCACTGAGGCCAGACAAGGCCACCTGGTTAGGGAATGGGCATCCATAGACAGGCAACAGGTTCAGGGACAGATCCCACTTCAGGTTTTGGAGGATTTGAATGAAGACTAAGTTGCACATCTGCTATATATGTGGGGGTAGGTCTAGGTATAGCTCATGTTTGCTCTTTTATTGGTGATTCATTTTTTGGAATACCCCAAGGGTCCAAGTTAGTTGACTTTGTTGGTCTTGCTATGAGTTCCTATCCTCTCTGGATCTCTCAATCCTTCCACCAACTCTTCCACAAGACTCCAAAAGCTCCATCTAATGTTTGGCTGTAGGTTTCTGTGTCTGTTTGGCTGCTGGGTAGAGCTTCTTAGAGGACAGTTATACTAGGCTCCTGTCTGCAAGCACAGCAGAATATCATAAACAGTGTCAGGGACTGGTTCTTGTTCACAGGATGGGTCTCAAATTGGGCTAATCATTGGTAGACCATTCCCTCCATCTCTGCTCCCTTGACCCTACACACTTGTAGGTAGAAGAAATTTTGGGCAAAAGGCTTTGTATGTGCCTTATCCCAACACTGGGAGTCCTGCCTGGCTATAACGATGGCCACTTCAGGTGCCATAAACCCCACTGCTAGGAGACTCAACAAGAGTCCCCCAATAAACTACTTTGGATCTCCTCTTAATCCCAAGTCACTGTCACTACCTAGAAATGCCCCACTCACCACCCACAGCTGGTTTCTATTCATTCTCCCCTGCTCTCCCTATATCAAATCCCTCCTTTTCCCCTTTCTATCCCTTTTCCCACCTAGTTCCCTCTCTCTATTGACCTCAAATATCTATATCTATTTTATTTCTCCTTCTGAGAAAGATTCAAGAATCCTCCCTTTGGACCACCTTATTCTTTGTGTTCTTTTGGTCTATGGATTTTAGCATGTTTATCCTCTACTTTATGGCTAATATCTATCTATAAGTAAGTACATATAATACATGCACTTTTGGATCTGGGTTACCTCATTCAGGATGGTATTTTCTAGTTCTAGTTCCTGCAAAATTCATGGTGTCCTTATATTTAATAGCTGTAAAGAAATCATATTTCCTTTATCATTTAACAATTAATAAATGTGATCTCATGAAACTGAAAAGCTTCTGTAAGGGAGAAAATGACAGCCTACACTTTGAGAAAATGTTTTCATCAATCCTACATCTGACAGAGGGCCAATATTTAAAATATATAAAGAATTCAAAAAGTTAGACACCTATAGCTTGTAATTATTACAAAACCATCCACTCTAGCACCAGCTACTCACCTGCAATAGCGGTCTTCCTGCCCCCATGGTTATTCTCAAGTGGCAGTCCACAGCTCACATTCCTAATCATCCATTCCCTGAGACCAGTCTGTCAAGACTGGCTCTAAACTCCAAGCCTCGTGTAAAAAAAAAAAACTCCAGAGGCTTATAATTTATCAGTCAGATTTATAACAGTAGATTATCAATCCCCAAAATGTCCACACAAAGAACTCAAAACTAAGTTGAGATTGATTCAAGCTACACACATAGATTGGACAAATTGTCCTATATTTCTCTATTGCTTGAAATAGCCATGTGGATCCAGTTTGTCTTTCTCTCCTATAGGTTCCATCTTCTCTCCTTGTCTCCATCTCCCTCTCTGTTTCTCTCTACCTGTTGGCATCAGGACCTTTGATACTTGAAACATCACAAAGGTGGAATCTGCAGTCCTATTGCCAAGGCAAAAGCCACCATATTCCCAGAATCCACTTGACTCACCTACCTTTACTTGTGTTACCTCATTACCCATACATAAAGAAACTCCTCTCTCTCTCTCTCTCTCTCTCTCTCTCTCTCTCTCTCTCTCTCTCTCTCTCTCTCTCTCTTGCCCCACCCCTTGTCTTTCTGCCACCAACTTGCACTTTTCTCTCCCAATAAGCCTCTTACACGGGGAACTGCTTTGGCCTGATATGCTCTATATAGATGTGAAGCTGCTATTCTAACACATCACTACCCATCTCTAAAACTCTGTCTGCCTTCTTTTTCCACTGCCCAATCATAGGCTCTAGCTTTATCTTTCACCTGCCATCATCTGTGTGCAGACATCAATCTACAGACACCAACAACCAAAAATGGGTACAGAGCTTAAAAGAGGTACTAAACAGAGAAATATCTAATGTCTGAGAAACATTTAAAGAAATGTTCAACATCCTGAGTCATTAGTGAAATGCAAATCCAACTAACTCTGATATTGCACCATACACCCATCAGAATGGCTAAGGTCAAAAACTCCTGGGACAGCCCATGCTAGCAAAGATGTGAAGTAGGGGGAATATTCATACATTGCTGGTGGAAGGGCAAACTTGTACAACTACTCTTTAAATCAATTTGGTAGTTTCTCAGAAAATTGGAAATAGTTCTACCTCAAGACCCAAGTATAGCACTCCTGGTCACTTACCCAAAAGATGTTTTACCATCTCCCAAGAATACTTGCTCAACTATGTTCATTACAGTTTTATTTGTAATAGCAGGAAACAGTAAATAACCCAGATGTCCCTCAACTGAAGAAAGGAATTAACTTCATAATAAATGAAATACAAGAAGAGATCATAGATTTATACAAAAGCCTGCAGCAGAGCAGTATCCATAAATGGTTGAGTTTATTGGGGAATTGTCCACTAAAAAACCTATTCTTTGAATCTCTGACTTTCAAAAAGACTCGTTGATTCTTCTAATATAACAGAAAACATTCCCAGAACTTGCTACCACTACTACCACCACCATAAAAAGACTATGGGGCATGATCTTCTACATACAAACATTAATTCTTTCCTCTACAAAAAAGCTAGGGATAAAATGTGAAAGAAGCTGCTAGTTTTCTATTCCAAGACTGAGACAGAGAATCAACAAGTGGGGACCTTGCCACAGCACACTTCACTCCACAACATAGAGAGTTATTTTGGATTAATGGGTTAAGGTAAGCAAAAGGTTTGAAAATGAAATAGTGAAAGTTAAGAGTATATGCCTAAGATGTTTGTTTCTAGGAAGAGGGGGATTTGACAGTGCATATTTGTAGAAGTCAGAAAAAAAATTGAATGAAACCATGCTTTGTGTCTGCTCTAATGATTTCAGAATGTCCCATAAAATGCTTACTCAAGCAAAAACTTCCTTGCCCTCAGAATAGATCTCCCTGAATTGTTCTGGTTTATGTTTCCTCCCACTCCCTAGTGAGATATCTGAGAAAATTTTTAGAATGAATAGGATGGAACTGGAGTCCCTGGAGAACTGTTTGGAGGCAGGGTGGGACTTGCATGCCTGATGAACTTTCTCATTGAAGATAAAGGGTTTTCTCTTGAATCTCAATTAGCCACAGAGGGAAGGGAGCCCTTCTGCACAGACATCACATTCTCTGTGGAGAGGGTTCTTTTGAAGAAGCAATTAGAGTAACAACTCTATGCATATATCAGAACTGATTTGTAATTCTAATACAATGTGTGTTCACACATGCACACATTTTTCTTAAAGGATGAATTCCTTTTTTTACATTTATATAATAATGAGTTTCATCTAGAGGTCTACCATAAAGAAAGAAATAATAGCCATCGACACAGTTTAACTTCTCCTTTTTGCTAGGCTAAATTTGAAAAAGAAATAAAAGGAACATGAAAGTTGAAGAAGTGAATCAAGACTCAAATTTCTGGAGCATTCAAACTATTGTGACTATAGCTTCGCATTTGTAGTGATAGTTTAAAATTTGAATGTGCATTAATTTTAATGAGTCACCATCCAATGTTTTTAGGCTAAATATATTAATGATCATTTACCAGAGCCACAATGCAAAGCAAATAAAGAAAGGCAGAAAGAATAGAAGTACCAGTGTGTAATGATATGAGACGATGTGTTTATCAGGTATCTCGCCACAGAATGGTCATCACTCTGACCAAAAGCTATATGGCCTGCTTTCTAAATTAATTGTTGCTAAACCTATGATCAAAACTCAGCTTTATATCTCTAATTCCCTTGTGAATAATCAAGTATAACTTGTCTACTGACTTTACCTCCTCCTGTGAAACTTCTAACTTCCTTAGACCTTTTATTGAAGGGAATTTTATCTTAATTCTATTGGAAGAGTATAGTTTTATGTGAATCTTTAAGTATGCTGGGTATTTTGAGTGTGTTACTTTTTAGTAGTATTAAATAAATGAACCAATACTTGAATGCAGTTTTTAATAACAAGTTTTATTTATTAGAAAAATTAATTTGGAGGAATGAAATAGGTCACCCTGGTATTACTTATATGCACGCTGTTTGCATTACTGCAAAATGGAAATAGTATAGACAATAAGCTCTATCTCACTACTATATCCAAGTTTTTCCCCTGTATTAATGGTTTTTCTGTCATTGTGATAAAATATTTTGATAAAATCGCATTAAAAGAAGAAAATGTTCATTCTGGCTTGATATTCCAGAAGGGAATTTTATTGTGGCAGGGAAGAGATATCGGGAGCTAGAGGACTGATTGGTAATCAGAAGTCAAAGAAAGAGAAAAGGAAGTAGGGCCAGACTGTAAAACCTCAAAGCTTGCCTCTAATGCCTTCTTCCTCCAACAAAGTTTCACTCCTAAAGGTTCTACAAACTTTCCAAATAACAAGGAAAATTTGGACTACGGTTTCAAAATCATGAGCCTAAGGAGCATTTATACTTACAACATTCCTTTTCTTTTCAGAAACTGGAAAGAGAGTCTATATTTAGGATATCTCTGAGGTAGAGACCCAACCTTTTCTCTTCATAACTGCCTACGTTTTCTTAAAGAGGTCTATGAGGGCTAAACAAAATAACCAGAAGGATCAAAATGGGCCTTCTTTTAACAATGGGAATTGTGGATTTCCTTATAATGCTAGATTTGTATCTTATAATTTCTACAAATATGTCCTAAAATTTACATAAAGATTTTCTTCTCGTTAACTAGAAAGCACAGTCTCATTTACTCTTCTCCACTCACAGTAGTATTTTTGACTTCCTGACCCCTCTCTTTCTCTCTCTCTCTCTCTCTCTCTCTCTCTCTCTCTCTCTCTCTCTCTCTCCTCTACATATGCTTTAAATTATCTTTTGGCAACCTCTTCTTCAGGAGGTTTCTTTGTGTGTTTGTTTGTTTGTCTGTTTGTTTGTTTGTGTTTTTTCCAGTTCCTGGAACATTGCCTTATTTCTATTGTATATCCACAATCCTTTTTTTTTCTTTTATTAGATATTTTCTTTATTTACATGCCATATTTCCCAGTTTCCTCTCAACAAACAAACAAACAAACAAAAAACAACAACAAGAACAAACCCCTGTTCCCTGCCCCAACCCCTGCTCTCCACCCTACCCTCTCCCGCTTACTGGCCCTGGCATTCTCCTACACTGGGACACAGAACCTTCACAGGGCCAAGGGCCTCTCCTCCCATTGATGACCGACTTGTCCATCCTCTGCTATACACATGCTGCTGGAGCAATTAATCTGACCACGTGTACAGAGCTCCCAGGGACTAAACCACCAACCAAGGTATATCCAGAATCTTATCCTTAGCATATACCTATCTTGTGTAAATTCTCTCAGAACTGAGAGACACTCAGTAATTCAGAGCACTTGGTGCTCTTTTCAGAGGATCTAACTGAGCAATTATTCATATCAGTCATCTAACAAATTCCTATAATTCCATCTCTAGGGAATCTGATACTGTCTTCTGACCTCTGCAGGCTCCTACTTACATATGGTATTCAGTCACAGAAACATACATACATATACGTTAAAACAATATTAATAATTAAAAAACTAAAATTTGTCTATGTGGGGCAGATAAAATATTATAAATGTTTAAAACTTTTAAAATAATTTTAACAGACTGTGAATTATCAGACACAGAAGATACAATCCCCTTTTATAAATAAGTAAATGAAAACAGATACACTAAAGTTGTTAGCATAGTGTTTAGAAGCTTCAGGTTATGTTAAAATATCTTTGTACTGAGTAGTTTAGCGGAGATTTCCATCCTTCTCTGTCTCTATAAAGTACACATTGCCTAAATAAATTTTTCTTGGAAAATTAATGTAATAAATTAAAAGTAGTTCTTAACTTGTAAATGAAAGATTTTAATTTGAATCTAAAGTCTACAATGACTTGGGCCTGTCTGTGATTCATATCAAATCATAGATTCTGTAATATTACTCCCATTTTTAAGTAAGAAAACAGAGAAAACCAAAATTACTTTTGAATAGTTAAATATACTAGAACTTTATTTTATAAGGCTATTCATTATTATCATGATAGGGGAGATTGAAGTAAACTGCCTTGAAAGAAAGGCAAGATTTTTGAACAAGAGTGCAAACGTGTATAAAACCACTGGGGAAGGTAAGAGGAAGGCACCCAGTGTACTTAGGGCATTTGTGTCCTAACTGGAATTTAATGAGGCCCTACATACCTTCCCACTGAGATTAGGCAAAGGACTGTTGATGACATTTGAGGGGAGAGGCATAACTCCTGGGTTGTAAAAACTGTGAGAATCTGTTTGACTAAGGGAAAAAATGTATATCTTAAAGGGAGAGAATAATTTATGATTTGTAAAGTAAATGTTAGAAATCAAAAGAAGCAGACACGGGGCTGCTTAAATAAGGAAGAAGTCTTTCTAAAGCATACCCAAACTGAACCTTATCTACACTACATAAAACTAAGCTACTTTATTGTTTCATAAAAGCTAGGAAATAATATTAACAGTTGCTTGTTTCTTAATTTACACACTTAGGAGCAAGACAAAAACCAACAAAAAGTTCATCCTAAATGTTTTGATATAATGACTATTGGCTAATATTTTACCCTCTATAAAACCATTTTACAAAGGTCTACATATTTGACCATTCTACTCTTCTAAATTTTCACCTCTTCTTTCTTCTTTCTACCCACATTAAAGCTTTAACATAGCCTGTGATAATCATGATTCCTATGGAAAAAAATTCTACTTTTTTATTTCCCATTTTTTAAATATTTCACACATTCTCTGTTTAGTACTGCTATGATGAAATGTCATGACCACAAGGGAGTTGGAGAGGAAAGAGTTTATTTGGATTACATTTCCATATCATTGTTCTCATGGAAAAATGTCAGGAGGGAAAACCAGTCAGGGCAGGAACTGGAGGTAGGATTGCTGCTTACATGGCTTGCTCAACCTGATTCCTTATAGAACCCAGGAGTACCAGTCCAGAGGTGACATCACTTACAATGGGCTTTGTAGGCTTAGATTTTTTTCAAAACCTACTTTTCATAAGATTTCTTAAATGTCTTAACATCCCTTTTAGGGCACTACCTACCAGAGGGTGTGAAAAGGAAAGGTTAGTAGAGCAGAGAAGAATGTGGCCCTATTTAGAAATATTTCTTTGGACAAATCCCATCTATGTTTTCAGGATATCAGCAGTTCAGTTCACATAGGAGCTTGACCCACTCCCAAACACTATTCAGGAATCAGCAATGGCAGGATTCACAAACGCCATAAATAAATCAGTAATGGCAGCTTGATCTAGTAGAAACCATAAGGCTCTGCCAATCAGCCTGAGGCCATGGAAGTGGCAAGAAGCCTCTGTGAAACTGCTAGAAGTTCTTTGGTGCGTTTGTGTCTATGAAGTTAGAGCAAGCAATGATCAGCAATGCAGGCTAGGTGAACCAATATTACACAGCATCATCAGCAAAGACCTGCATCAGCAAAGCCCAATGAAGACCAACAAAGAATGGCAAGGTAAACTAATACTATCCAGTATTGTCCACTGTATGTTAGGCTATATTTATATCTTTTCCAAACATCATGTATTCTCTCAAGCATCTTCTCTAGCAAACAGCACATGCCCCTTTTCCAGGCTGCTTTCAGAAAACTTCATGTGTCTGTTCTTAGCAAAACATCCTTTGACATGTCTGCTTCTGCAAAAACCATCCTCTCATAGACAGTTTCCAGAAAATTATCAAAGGACACAACTGAATCTTCAAACAATCCAAAAATTTACACTTCAGGACTGGCCACACTCATGTCAATCACTAATTAAGTGTCGTGCGCGCAGGTTTCCTGCCAGCAAGAAATCATGGACAGACACACAGGATCCTTCTGCAGCCATACTTTATTCCATCTTCCAGAGGGCGACCCC
>JADRCD010209658.1:0-15744 GCA_019843815.1 Montemys delectorum | reverse complement strand
AGGAGAAAGAGGAGAAGAGGAAGAGAGAAAGGAGGAAGACGAGGAAGAGGAGGAAGAGGAGGAGAAAGAGACAAATGGCTTGTTTGGATTTCCCTAGGACTTCCTTGGTGTTACGGAGAACACGCAAATATGCCACTTGGGCCCTGGGTGACTGTCTCACAGCTTTGAAGCCTTAGCCTTTAAAGCACAAACTGGACAGTTCCACTTCCTGACTCCATTAACAGGTATCCGCATACATGTAGACCGGGGAATACCAATACTGTCATATGAATGGTGAGAGCAGACATTTCTCCATTTTCCCTCAAATAACCTAATCTTTGGAAACACTGCAGACATAGCATGTGAGTGCCATATTACGATATAGACTTATCTATTTAATACTATCTTTAGAAAATCACTAGTGTGAAGAAAAGGAAAACTATAGAAGGCTTCTGGTACTTCTAAAGTTGTCCCTAAAGGACAATTGCAAATGTCATCTCCTGCATGAAGCCTTCCCCGGCTCCTCTACCATGCTCATCACTGCCAAATTAATCTTTCTCTCCCTTGGCTGCTGCAGTTGTTTGGTCCATTGCTGTATGGTTTATAATCAGTTGTACGGTTATCCGGCTCCCTCCGCCAGGATGAGCCCATCTTAAGGGTAGGGGTTCAAGCCTTACTTGTCTTTAATCCATCACCAAATCACGTTCACTTTTGATTGTCTCATACAACAGATGTCCTTCACGTGCTTGTTAAATCATTTCTTCGGATCTCAGAGACCTTATTTTTGATATGTTTAAGTTATTTTTAAAATTGTCTGTACCTACCCGCTCCAGAAGTGGCCCTTGCCATCGCCATCCCAGGACTCTGATTCAGGTGCGCATTCCAACTGTGTGTCTGCCACCGCAGCCCCGCATTCAGTCCGCACACATCTCTGGGAGCGACCTGAACTGGCACCTTTAATAAGACCTGAACCTTGACTCAGTTATATGAAACTCTGGAAACATCTGGAGCCAGACTGCCTGGACTTAAAAGACATAGACTGCAGCTGTGGCTATCACTTACTAGTTGTGGGACCTTGGGCAAGTTAACATTCCCAGGATCCCAGCATCCTCAACTATGAGATGGAAATATTAATAATAGCAGTGTATGAAAAAGTTAAGTTTAGCTCATTGGGCTCATGATGAATTATATACTCTTTCCCACTTGGGGCTTTGTTGTTGTTACGGGAGTGGGTGCAGTGCCGGGAGGGGGGGGTCAAACTTTGGGCTTTATATATGCTCGACAAATGTTCTATCCCTAGGCTACGTCCCCAGCAACGCTGTTATTGTTTTCTCATTCACAAAGTAGAAACACAAGTCTCTGGGGGCTACTCCAAGGAGTCAGTGATGTAACAAGTGAAATTTTCCTCAGCATATTATCTCATCAACATTTCCTTCCTTTCTGTATATTAGAGTAATTGCTTACAATCAAACGAGGACCTAGTAATGCCAGGTAATATATTACTCACTTTAAAGATATGGTCCCGTCTAATTTAATTCATCTTACAAGGTATTGAAATAATTAGTATGGCCCATATTTGCCAGGGGAGTAAAGTGAGTTGGAGAGAATAAACAGTCCACAGTCATATCACCGGTTCAGTTCAGGTTGTTCAGAACTTCAGACAAAAAGGATCAAGAATAGACACGGGAAGCCTAGGGGAAAACACACAGGAAGAAACGTCCAGGCCCAAACTCCCTACGGAGTTTAATATTTCTCTTTGTCTCCCTGGTCTTCAATTCCAGGGTTCTGCTTGCTTTGTAAGCTAGCCTCTGGGATCCATGTCAACATATGTTCATGCTCACCATTCGCTTACTTTTGTTGTCTAACAAATGTACAACATGAGATCTAGGCTCTAGCTCTAACTCTTTTTCGTCTCCCCATTTCTTTCTTGGTTATGAATTTGCTATTCGTCCCATGGCTTTCTTATCACAGTTATACTAATTATCACCGATGAAACATTTTAATTTGTAATAACCTGGTTATTCTTAACTTAGACTCTCATAATGGGCTTATATTTGATATGTCAAATATGTTGTTGCCAACCACACGGAAAGGAAAGGAGCGCTTCCATAGTTTCTACCAAAAAGCCTCCCTGCTTACACGAGACAGAAACAGCTCTGCTCCTCCCTCCTCGATATACGATGGGAGAACTTCGAACTTTTGAGCAACTACACCCACAGTCAACCAGGAATTACAGGCACGACAAAAAAAAAGATAAAAGGCACTAACTGGATTCTCAGGAATGTGCGCTAAGAAGAAAGGAGTCGGAGAGAATACAGCAGTCATGGGGGGGGGGGGGGAAGTATAACAGAAAGTCTTTGAACCAAGAAGCCACAGAGAGGGCAAGGCAGAAGCTGGCATGGGAGTGCAGGCAAGTCTAAGAAGCAACAGCTAGGCATCAGCAAAAAAAAGCTATGAAATTAAAAGGTGTTCCTCTAATAAAGCAAAAAGCCCAAGGCCACAGGGAACCAAAGGAGACAGAGAAGCAGCAGGGAGATACTGAGATGGGCAAGTGGCTGTCCTTGGAGCTGGCACAGTCCTAGAGAGGCATCCAGTTGGGACATCCACTTGGCTGTGGGCATCCTCACCATGAACGCCCCTTTGCTTGAGGAAATTTGAGTGAGTCAGTTCTTACAACTAAAAGCCCTTGTCTGGAGGGGTTCTGCACTTACAGCCGTGTTTGGAAAATTAAAGCATAAATTGCTTTTTTTTATTTCTCATAGTCCAGATGTCTGGAGGCCAGGCATTTGCCTTGCTGTTGTCTGACTGTGTAGACTTTCTCAGGAAACATCTCTTTAGCTACTACCTAAATATCAGTACATGACCATACAAAGGGTTAGGAAAGGGCAACCATCACACTGAGTGTCAGTGGGGTTTTTTTTTTTTTTTGACATAAAAAATAAACTCTTGGGGGCTAGAGAGGTGGCTCAGTAGTTAAGAGCACTGGCAGTTCTTCCAGAGGTCCCAAATTCAATTCCCAGCAACCACGTGGTGACTCACAACTATCTACAATAAGGTCTGATGCTTTCTTCTGGCAGGGAGGTAGACATGAAGACAAAGCATTCATATGCACAAAATAAATAAACAAAAACCCCTCTTAGCAGGAATTACAAGGCTCAAGACTGAGAAACTAGAGCAACAGCCTGCCATAAGACAAAGACAGATTGGGGTGTACCAATCCTTCAGGAAGAAGGAGTAATTCATTCTTTTGTGACAGTCTTTTGTAAAAGAATGAATACCGAATGAGACATTTCCTTTTTTTTGATGAGATATATACAAGATTGATGATTTCATATCTTTTCCATTATCTTTTTTATTTGTTTAAACTACTAATTTATTTTCTTCATCTGGTTTTTGAGACAGGGTCTCACTATGCAGCCCGTGAACTGACAGAGCTCCACCTGCTCGGCCTCTCTGGTGCTGAGATTAAACGTATGTGCCGCCACACTTGGCTGGTGTTATTCGTAAGCAGGGCTGGAGAGATGGCTCAGCGGTTAAGAGCCCTGACTGCTCTTCCGGAGGTCCTGAGTTCAAATCCCAGCAACCACATGGTGACTCACAACCATCTATAATGAGTTCTGATGCCCTCCTCTGGCATGCAGGTGTACACGCAAAGAGAGCATTCATATACTTTAAGTAAATAAATAGGTCTTTTTAAAAAAAAGTTATTTGGAAGGTGTGTTTTTTCCCCTTTCGTGTGTCTGTGATGCACGTGTATGTGCACTTGTGTGTTAGAGTGCACTTTCCCGTGTGTATACATGTAGAGGCTAGAGGTGGCTGTCAAGTATCTTCCTTTACTACGCTCCACCTTTTCTTGTTCTTGAGGCAGGGTCTCTCATAGAACCTGAAAAAAAAAAAAATCCCTGGATTTTGGATTTTGCTGAATCAGCGAACCTAGGAGAACTGCCTGTCTCCACATGCCCCACCCACCCCTCTCCTCCACACCCCAGTCCAGTGCTGGAGTTACAGACACATGTCTCGAGGTCTGGCTTTTTACATGGGTGCTGGGGATCTGAACTTGGGTCCTCAGCGCCTTGTGCTTACAAGGCAAGCACTTTACCCACTGATCCATCTCCCCAGTGCCATAAGAAGCTATTCCTAATGAAAATTGTTTTTTCAACAACATTGACTTGCTCCCTGTTCTGTTTCGCCCTGCCCTAGGCATTAAAGTACAAAGACTGAAAACCCATCCCGACCCTTCAGGATACAACAGACTAAAGGTGTAGGCAGAGGAACCCTGTACAGGACTGCCTGAGTACATGCCCACCCTAGGTGGTCCAGGATGGATGCGGTAGTTTGGGTCTAAGATCTAGGTTGAGAAAGACAAAGCAGAGGCAGTGTAGGCCGAGGGATCCTGGGCCCTGACATGCCAGCTCAAGTCCTGACTTTTTAGACGATGCTGCCTTGGATACTTGAGGGTTTGTGTACTTCCCTCCAGTAAACCACCAAACAGCCATGAGAGAGCAAGTAAGCTCCTGACCATTCACCCAGCCTGTCCCTTGTCCACAGATCCCCAGTAACGGCTCTCCCTGGGCTGCACCAGCCAACGCCTACAACAAAGGCAACCCTACCTAGAGGACAGGGGAGCAGCCTCGGGGGCCATAAGCTTTCCTTCTTAGCTGATGGGGGCGTGGCTCCTTCCAAAGGCCATTCATGGCCGTTTGGAATTAATTAATTAATTTATTTATTTATTTATTTATTTATTTATGGGGGAAAAAAAGAGTCCTTATGCTTTTTGTGGAATTATAAAAGCTCTCCAAAGCTTTATACTTCAAGGTATTTTTAATCATCAAGTGAGTGACGTAAAAACACTTGGTAACTGCTTGGATTATGGAAAACGAACTGAGAGGCGTGATACATAGAGCGCTTTTTGTTTATTACCTTGTTAGCATCCGTCAACAACTAAATACTCTACACATGTCTACAGAGTACAATCATACTGCCTAAAACGCTTGCTGATAAATCCACTGCAGCTTCTCTACCTCTGAAGTCACTAATATATTTCTAGTATTATGTACATTTTAGGATGATTATGAAATAAACAAGAGATCCACTGTTAGGAATTCTTAACAACCCAGAATAAAAGAATAAGTAAAACATAATTATACACGCTCCTCAAATCCCCTTTCTGAGTTAGAAAGTAATTATATCTCATACACTATATTTTTTTTTTCAGATAAAAAAATTGAGACCAATTAAAAGAGTTGCTGGTTTACTAACTGTCAACACAGGCTTGAAACGGGCGCTCCTGCCACAGGCGGGATGATATTCCTAAAACATGGTAGAAGACTTTATCCTGGGGTTCTAAAAATTACATTAAGAGCCATCATGCGGACTGGAGAGATGGCTCAGTGGTTAAGAGCACTGACTGTTCTTCCAGAGGTCCTGAGTTCAATTCCCAGCACCCACATGGTGGCTCACAGCCAGCGACATGTACTCGTATAAATAAAAGTAGATAAATCTTTTTTTTTTTTTAAAGAGCTACCATGTAAAAATTTTAAATGATATCTTCCAAAGGTTTGTCCAACTCTAAATGCGTAGTTCTTGAGATGACTCATGGAGGGGACATCATGAATGGAAAGAACATTTATTCTCTTACCTCTCTGTCTAGGTCTCAGTCATCACTCAGTCTGCTCCTCGCACGCTCAGCTAGGCATAGAGACTGTACGGGCACACACACAATCTGCAAGTAGCTTAGCAGAAGGTTCCTCTTTCCCGAGAACATTCGTGAGCTACATAGGATAAAGACTGTCGCTAGGCCTGCCATGCCCCAGAGCAGAGTGGGTAGGAAATTCATGGCATGAGCAGTCAGCACTACAGTTGCTTAAATGGGTCCTTTGCACCCTCAAAACAGCACGTGACAATAGTACAAAAAGGAGCAGCGTGGTTGCCCCGAGAGAGCACGTGAGAACAGAGAAGCTAAGAGATGCACCCAGTGCCCATCCATTTTAAATTCATACTTATTATACAGGAAGACGCGCATTCAGAACAGCTTATTCTTTTGAAAATGGTTCTTTAGTCGCTTGCACATGTGCCTGCATGCTGACTGGCAATTTCTCTTGCAATCCATAAATTAAAATTCTGCTCTTTCCTAACGTGCTTTCACTTCAAAATGTCAATATAGTTTGTATGGATGCATATGTGTATACATTTATTCTATATAGCCACAAAGCCCGCTGTATTTATTTGGCAGCCGCAGCACTTGAATGGGGCCTCACGTAGATGGCTAGACCATCACATTAGCCTATTCACAGGATCAGAAAAATAACTGAAGCAAAGCCAAAGGGAGCCTTAAAGATGACTTAGTTTAAATCCTTCACTCCAACAAGAATCCAAAGTGGGAGAACAAGGATTCTATCAAACCCAAACCCAAAGCTGGTCTAATGCCCTTTATAGAAAACATGTCGCTATTAAGTCAGAACTAGGAATCCTTTCCGATGGTTAACTAACTAAAACTATTGTTAAAAATCCCTAGAATTTTGGGTTTTGTTTGTTTGTTTGTTTAAAAAAATAAAACAAAAAGTCAGGGGATGGGATGCCCAAACTGAGGCTCTTTCTGTTCTGTCACCACAGAACCTTCGATCTGAACTGCGTGACCCATCTGTCTCCCATTCTTCTATCTCCCATCTTCTGAGGAGATGCTCTCACACAGTGGTTCTCAGCCTTCCTAACGCTGTGACCCCTTAATACAGTTCCCCATGTTGTGGTGACCCCCCAACCATAAACTTACTTTTGTTGATACTTTATTATTGTAATTTTGCTACTGTTATGAATTGCAATGTAAACATCTACACTTTCAGATGGTTTTTGAAGACCCTTGTGAAACCATCATTTGACAGCCCCCCCCCCCAAAGGGGTCACAACCCAAACCGCTGGCCTAACAGGACCATTTTAATTGGCTAGCCATCTCACCCTGGGGTTGCCTTGCCACTCCATGGATGACTCACGGAACGTTACTTAAACATCACCTGAGGCTGACAGGAGCACCTATTCCAGAGAGCAGCTAAGGCGGAGGACTAAGCACCAGTCTTAGTTCGCATTGTGATGCCAAAGCTTAAAAGAAATGAAGTTTCCACTTTCTATCTTATGTCTCTTGTAGGGAGAAAAAGCCACCGATTTCCTTCTGTAAAACTCCATGCAAAACCATCATTTGTGACTAATGAGTTTAGGGAGTGCCTTGCACCAGTGTTGGTTTTGCCTGAAGTGGGACCAGAAGCACTCAATACCTGTGTCTGTACATAGAACATTTTAAAATGTCCTAACAGCCTTCATCTTTATTCTCTTGGACATAAGGTTGACCTGTATGCCTGCTCTCTGGTTGCCAGTTAAATCTTTCTTTCACCCAGACCCTCATGTTATTCGTCCTTCAACTCCCTTACTCTCACTGGGTGACTCTCTCCAGTGCCAATCAAGCTGCCTCCCCCACAGATCCTGCTACACTCAGTGATGCGTCTAGGGGAGTGGGTCCGGAAGTGATCAAAGACATTGACTCGAGTGCATCCTGCTGAGAGAGAAGGCCTAAGCCACAGGTTCCAAATGCAGACACGACAAGCTCCTGATTTAGGTTGTTGCTACAACGTGGGCTTGAGCTCGCTCGTCACTGCGTTACAACACCGGGTGAATTGAAATGACTCTCATTTTGCCTGTGATGTGACTTAACCACACAACATGTGTGGGTTCCTGAAATGTAGGTACTGAACCTGTGATTTGTGTGTATGTGTGTGTGTGCGGGGGCATGTCTGTCTTCTTTTTAAACCATTAAGATAATCTTTAGACTAGACAAGGCAGGTTGACAGCCCTGAAGACAACATTACCCTGAGTACTAGAGAAAGACACGAGGGAGAAGACGTTAGGATGAGCGCTAAGTGACTCTTTAGAAGTGACTGGCAGCATGGCTGTGTGTTCTCTCCAAGGCAGGCTGTAAAGAGGAAGTGGGGGTACTTCTGACATGACGAAACCAGTAAGACTTTAGTAACCTGACCCCAAATGGGATTGGCTGAACTGTGTTTTTGGTAAGATTTTGCCATATAGTTAGAGAGCAGGCTGTGCTGGAGGGATGGGGAAGACCATTTTATTGCAATATTGTCTTTGGAGTTCCAAAAACGACAGTGATAATGGTGGGATTTCCTGTCCCTACGTCTTTAGTATCAGCCCAGGAACCATAGGAGAAGTCAAGGGGACCTCGCTGACCACAGTCCTCCAACACCCATTAGGGCTTGCAAAGAGGCGACAGTGAATGTGAATTACCCAGATAATGACTGCTATATAGGCCAAGCTCACAACAAGTGTGAAGTAAGGGTTAACAGATATTATCTGTCTCTGGTGTACAGTGTGTACAGGGTGCAGGGGTTGGTTGGGGTGGGCATTTTCTTCAGCCATTAGGATTCTTGGGCTCTGTGAGACTGGAACAGGGGACCTCAATCACGTAGACAAAATTGACACTTTGGGAGGCCAATAACTTCTACAGTTTTATGCTGCACTGTGATGCCTATGTGCCGTTTAATATGCATTATCAGTGTTGGGACTACTGGTTTGTGTGATTCTGTGGCTCATGTGGCTCATACTAACAAGACCGGATGTCGCCTGAGATGAGCACCTCACATTTCCTCCATCCTCAAAAACCGTGCCTGGAGCAAATCAACGGTGCAACCGATGCCTCCTGTGTTTGTGTCCTGTTGTGGTGAAGCCGGCACGGGATGCTGGCTGAACCCTGTGAGCTGAGTGGAACAGGGAAAGGTGCCTGCTCATGTGTGCGAGAGCGAGCGGTGACGAGGTTGGAGTGGACGGCGTGATCGCCTTCATGGGGCTTGGGACCCTGTGCTTCAGTCAGCTTCACCAAGCACCCCCATCTAAAACATGACAAGTAACCTTTCGTCTCCCTTCCAGTTCCGAAATGCTAACATTTTAAAAAAGATATCTGGACCCAGAAGCTTGCCAAAGACAGATCATAGGGAGCTCTTCAGCCTTCAGAGCAGACGATGATTAAGTCTGAAGATGTAAGACGTTAAAATAGAATAAAGAAGTTCTGGGACCTTCATGCCAGATGGAGGCCCCTAATGCTTTCCCTCCTCTCCCACACCCAACATCTAGCTTGCCAGGCCTCTGTGGGAAGAGCACAAATCCTCTTAGCCCGAGATGGCTCTTTGCTTCTGTCTCGGGCTATCACAGACCATCTGAAACATTCGAGTTAGGATAGAAGGGGTCACAGCCACGCATACCTCCGCATACTTTATTACTGAACAAACAGTAAAACAGAGTCACAGAGAACCTAAAACCAGGCAAGCAACCCCCGCCCCCTAACCAGGGAATTTCAAGAACCACGTAAAGGCAGAAGAAATCCACAATTCAAAAACACAAGCAGACATTTTTTTTCCTCTACCAAACAACCATGTGAAAGACGGATGTTAGATACTGATTTCAGCTTCCCTTCCTCCCAGCTCTTGAGCCGCCACTTTAAAAAAAGCAAAAGGTTTGATCCACAAAACCACCAGAGAATAAACAGCCGTCACATTCTTACCCCTCCACACTGATATTTACTCTCTGATAAATGGCAATTGTAAATAAATCTCATTTAATCTCTAAAAGCCACAATAAAAAATCTTTAATCTCCAAGGTAGTTTACAAATGTGCACGCACACCCTGCCAGCGCCAGCAAACACAAGGTCCTGAATAAAGAGCTTTAACAGGAGGTATGAGTTTCCTTTGAGAATCTTATATTGACCTTTAAATACATATATATGTATGATGAAGGAGGAGGAAAGGGAAAACCCAACCCCTCCCACTCTATTCTCTCTACAAATCGGCCAATAAATCTAAGGAAAAGATACAAGAGAAAAGGACAGAAGCCAACAGGTGGAAAGGGGTTTTTTTGTTTCATTAGAAATGGTCAGACACTTGATCTGTGCTCGCCAGTCTGTTTGTCTCACGGTGTCTTTAACGACGGTTTTATCGTCATGACGGCGATAATCAGGAATAATGGTCACACTTCCACTTTGTGATTCCACAGCACTGCCAGCCAGAAGATTTCGCCACACAGTTACATGGAGTGGGCTGCTCTGTTTGGCTTCACCCCTGGGAGGCGTGCAGCATCCCCAGTCGGCTCTCCCGCTTTCACAGATTGGGTAAACTGAGACCCGGAGAACCCAACAAACTCCTTTATAGTGTCTCGGAGCCGAGAATTCCCCGAAACTGGAAAAGTTTGTGGATGTCTCCGGGCAGTCCTCTCGCTCACCCTTCTGGCCGGCCATGCCGCTCTCTTCCTGCGAGTCTGGGCTGAGTGATCAGGACTGGGGTACCTCCCCTTCACTACGAGACACGCCAGGGCAGTGTGTGGGAGGTCCACACACACACCCAGACCCACAGGCGTACTCGCACACACAAAGCGCCATGCAATCTCTGCAGTCACTGAGTACAGCAGCTCCAGGCAGCCTCGCTCAGCCTGCGAATGCACAGCGCGGAGCTCCCAAGGCCTCCTTGGGCTCCGGGCTGAGGCTTCTCTGAAACAGGGCTCTGCCCTTCTCTTCCTCTCTCCCAGGCTTCTCTCCCTCTCTTTTTTTTCCCTCCCACCCTTCACCCTCCCATCCTCCTCCCACCCCTCTCCTTCCACCCCTTCTCCCCCCACCAACCCAGAGGCACAGATCGTGTTACTGGGGTTCCCTGGAAAGAGGGGCCATCCCCAGCCCTAAGCGTCTGGCAAAGACTTGAGGGGCACAGCAGCAGCTCCAATCGCAGGACCCAAGCGCTCCTCCTGAGCAGCGCAGGAATGAGAGCCCCACTTCCCAGCACAGGCGAGCGAGCTTGCCACCGAAGAAGGAATTGTTAGAGCGCTTACCTTTTTCCTGAGCAGAGATTCTGGAGAATCATTGCAGAAACTGGAGGGGAAGTGAACGAAGACAAAAAAGACCCTTTTCCAGCAATCCCTGGCCTCCTGGTATCAAGACACCAGGACAACATCAAAGCAACTTAGGGGGAACACTTTAGGGGCCTATTGTCTGCTCTGGTCTGATCTGTTTTTCTTCTGTCTCCCCCTCTTGCTGCGGTGACACTTGGTACGGCCCAGGCATTCATGCCAAGTAGCTTTCACACATGGAAGCTTGTCTCAAGCAATTGCTGACAAGCCACAAACAAGACATTCTCCCTCCCTTCTCCGCACCCCCCTCACTCCTCCTCCCCCTCTTCCACCTTTCCTCCTTCCCTCTAGACTCCCCTCCTCCTTTCTTCTGAATGCAAACTAAAACTCTCCAGTGACAGGCAGGCTTGCAGGCTTGGCCTAGCTGCGCACGCAGACATATACTCTCTCTCTCTCTCTCTCTCTCTCTCTCTCTCTCTCTCTCTCTCTCTCTCTCTCTCTCACACACACACACACACACACACACACACACACACACGCACTCGCACACGCACTCACACTCGCTCACTCGCACGCCAGCAGCTCGGCTAGTTGCTGCTGCACTGGTGGAGTTAAGAGACAGGAAAAGGCTCAGGCTGAGTTGGGGGCAGGGAGAGAAAGAGGGAGAGTAAGATCCAAAGGAGCTGTGCCCTAGCAAAATGGCAGTAGAGAGGTGAGCCCCTTGGAAATCCAGCAGTGGCCACACACGTGTGCACACATACAGACTCGAGGCAATCTGAGCTCAGAAGGAGTGGAATAAACGACCCAGAAGGGAAAAAAACAAGACCCGTGAGCTTGGAGTTGGGGGAGTGGGGAGATGTGGTGGGTGGACCCAGTGCTAATGTTTGTGTGGACTGGGTTAGGTATATATATATATATATATATATATATATATATATTTCTTTTTTCTTTTTTTCTTTCTACTTCTCCCCGTTGTCCCCTGAAGGCTAGTTGTCTTTCACCGTGTTACAGAGCATAGACTCAAACCACTGGTTTTTAAAAAAGAAACGTGGAAATGTGAAAGTCAACCTAACTGTAGGTTCAACTTACGCCCAGATATTTTTTTTAAGTGAAGCCCCCACACCCCACCCCCACCCCCGGTCCACAACCCAAATCTTAGCAATAGCGAGGATTGGATCGTAGTAAGTAGTATAAACTCGGAGAGCTGTGAAGTGTGATGCTGAAGTTACTGATTGCCAGGCTGCTGGAATTTACGGAAGGTGGGCATGAGCTGGAGGGGGGAGGGGGAGTCTGGGTGAGCTGTTTTCTAGGAATGAAGGGGGGGTGCAGTAGGATAATGAGTGGGGCTAGAAGCAAGGAGGAATGTGATTGGTGTGGAGGGAGGAGGTGGGAAGTGGGAGAGAGAGAGCGAGAGAGAGAGAGAGAGAGAGAGAGAGAGAGAGAGAGAGAGAGAGAGAGAGAGAGAAAGGGAGAGAGAGAGGCTGAGGCTGCTTTAAAAAAAAAAAGGGGGAAAAAAATGGAAGTCCAGACACTGAGCCATGAACATGAAGAGAGCAGAGGAAGGCGAGAACTGTGAGCAGTGGATCCACAAAGGGCGTGAGGATCACGAAGCTTTGCAGGCATCCTGAACCTAGAAAGACTGGTGGAGAGAGAGAAGGGGTCAAGGGAGTTACACCACTCATATCTCTGGCAAGCCTTGGTGTCTCACAGAGCTAGACCTACATGGCGGTCCTGGTGAACCACAGCTCAGCCTGAGCTCTGCTGTTTTTGCGTGAAGGTCACTTGGACCCCTTCTCCAGAATCCTCTCCTCCAAAGTGGAAGTGGTGTGGACACAAATGACTCCTCCCTTGACAGGCAGGCACACAGGCTTCAACCCAGCTCAATGGCTTGTCCCTGCCTGAAACAGACATCGGTGCCCTGTCACTTCCTCCCTTTAGCTTGGTCCCTATTCTTACTAGTTCTGGGAACTGTGTATTTGGATTCCAATGTACAACCATGATGGTGATAGGAACAATAATTACCTTTATGTCTCTCAACATTTGCCCAAGCATTTATGGCCAGAAAATGTGTGTATATATACACTACATGTGCATTTACAAACACACACACACACACACACACACACACACACACACACACCACGGCACAGATAGAACTGGAGAGATGGAGAAATGCCTCAGCACTGGCTGCCCCTGGCTGCCCTTCCAAAGGATCCAGATTCTTTTTTTTTTTTAATATTTATTTTATTTATTTTATGTGTATGAGTACACTGTAGTTGTACAGATGGCAGTGAGTTATCATGTATGTGGCTGCTGGGAATTGAACTTAGGACCTCTGCCGCCCCGCTCGGCTGGCTCTGGCCCAGCTTGCTCCAGCGTAATTCACTGTAGCTGTCTTCAGATACACCAGAAGAGGGTGTCAGATCTCATTACGGGTGATTGTGAGCCACCATGTGGTTGCTGGGATCCGAACTCAGGACCTTCTGAAGAGCAGTCAGTGCTCTTACCCGCTGAGCCATCTCGCCAGCCCCAGGATCCAGATTCTCATTCCCAGCACCTACATGGCAGCTCATAACTGTCTGTAACTCCAGTTCCAGGGGACCTGATGCCCTCTTGTGGACTCTTTCGGTACCTGCATGCATATTCATAACTGACCATAAATTATTTTTACATACTTATATACATATTCATCTATGCATACACATTCATATACTCCCCACACATTATTATTATACATTATTCTAAAATAATCAAAATAAATACCTCTTAAAATGAGGCTCAGAGAAAGTGTTTGGTGCCTGAGACTACAGAGTAGAGCAGAAGCAAAATTAAAACAGAGCCCTTATGTGGGTCCAAAGCGCCACACTGTGCCCTCTTGCTGGAGGAGCCCACAATCTCCAGGGCACTTCATAATCAGGCACGCCAGGCTCCCTGGCTGCCCAAGCAAGTGCAATGTTTCTTCCTGAGCTGAAGGTTTGCATCCTTTAACGTTAATCCAGGGGAGCTTCTAAGCTCTCCCTAACAGGCTACTGAGTCACCCTGCACTTCTGCGGTGGTGACTCACAGCACACAATGAGGCCTCCCAGACCGCAATTGCATAAAGGGTCACCATGACCTTCAGTGACCAGTCACAGACTGCCCTGCAATGGAGGAAGGCACTGGAGACCAGGAAAGCTGTCCATTTTTAAATAACAACAACAACAAAAAATTGTTATTTTGAAAATTTTTTTTAAAAAGTAAAAAACACCTGCAAAAGTGTGGGTGGTGGTACACGAGTGCGCGCACGCACACACACATACACACACACATACACACACACACATACACATGCACACACACACACATACACACGCGCACACACACGCATACAATATAGACACATGCACACATATGCATATAATATAAACACATTCTCAAACATTACATGCGTAATACATACACATGTATGCACATATATGCATATGCATAAATGTATATGGACATGATATGTGCACACACATGTACATACATAATGCACAGGAGCATACATATATACACACACTCACACATATACACACATAGGTATACAGACACAGGTATACATGCACACATATGAAACAACTCCAAAAGGGATGGACTCTCAGTGTTTGTTTTCTGCCTGAAGATGTTGAATGTTCCTAAGTGTACTTCACAGCATCTCTGAGTGCTAAGGATTGTACAAAAGCCAAGGCCCTAGACTCTTGGGAAGGAGAAAGGATGCTAGTGCTCATGTGGCTGGTCAGTCGCTCTACTTAGCTTACAGCTCACTTCTTCCAGAAATGCCTTCTGCCTAACGGGCATTTACTACTTTATTTTTGCAGTCACCAGAGAGAATTCTCACCAATTACAAATTCATTTGCATAGAAAACAGTCTTTTTAAAATGCAAATACCTGTGAAGAAAGTAAAGCAAATCAGCCATTTCTACTTCAGTGTGAATGATTTTGTTACTCTACTTTGCCACAAATAGCTAGTTTATATCAGATAGCCATTCAGATTCGAGGAACAAAATGGAAGCAGGCAAAAGTTTGGGAACTTAGAAGCCCCTGGTGTGAGAGGAGGTCTGATGTGGAGGTTGCTCAAAATAACAGAAAGGTGGAGAACATCCTTAAGATGGAGTGAATTTTGAGGGGCTATGGAAAGTGAAGACAAGCTTTTATTTGAAACAAACGAAGACTGAAAAGGTGTGTGGGGTGGGGGTAGGGGGTGCACAGGGAATCTCTTGGAACTTGCTGTGTAGACCAGGCACCCTAACCTTGAACTTGAGATCACCCTAGTTCCACTTCCCAAGTGCCTGTAATGGAACCCTGTGCCTGGTGCAGGCTCAGTAAGCTCCACTCAGTCCTGACGGCCTTGGCTAACAGGAAGAGGAACCCTTGCTTTATCTTTCTCCATTTGGTTTCCTGTTTTTACATCTGGTACAGAGGATGGGTTCCTCTGGGATCCCTGAGGGACTCAAGTCCCACTCAAAACACGGGGAGATCCTCAGATTTCCAAACACCCCAAATTATAAATTCACCAAAAAAAGTTCATTTATAATTTGACATCTACTTACTTGCAGATATATTTAACTGGAGAAAGAATGTGGGTGTCAGACAAATGGGGCTTCTCATTCCTCCACATCACTCCACGAAGGAGAACTGTCTGACAAAAAGAAGAGAATCAAGCAGAAAATTAAGAAAAAGAAAAGTTTCCAGATTTGCCAAGCTAAGGAAGCAATTTAGAGGCAGATAGGACTAGAATCCACCTAAGAATATAGCCATGTCTCATAATAATATATGTGATGTATTATATAGAAACAGCCAACACACACACACACATACACACACACACACACACACACACACACACACACACACAC
>JADRCD010209657.1:16678-53009 GCA_019843815.1 Montemys delectorum | reverse complement strand
CTCTCTCTCTCTCTCTCTCTCTCCCGCCCCCACCCCAGCCCCCATCTCAATGTAACTGTGGTTGGACTGAACTCAGAGAGATCTGCCTGTCTGTGCTACCTAGTGCTGGATCTAAAGGCACATGCCACCTCACACATCTTAGCCTAAGATCTGAAGTAGAGGTCAGTACTTTTTCCAAATGGCTGGTTACCCCACCTATTCATCCAGCAACTAACTGACACTAGCTTCCCTGATACTAGCTTCCCACCACATTGGAGTCTGCCCTGTAAAGTTATCTACCAGCATCAAACTCCCCCTATCAATGTAGCTTTATAACTCTCTCTGTCTCTGTCTGCCTGCCTGCCTGTCTGTCTCTCTCCCCACATCCCCCACCCAGGGTCTCACCATGTAGCCCAGGCTGGCTCCGAGTTTATGATGCTCCTCCTGCTTCAGCCTCCTGGGTGCTGAGGTGACAGCCACACATCACCACATCTAGCTATGACACAGCTTTATAGTTTATAAGTCCTTCTTTTCTTTTCTTGTAGAATTGTCTAAGTTATATTTATCTAGATGAGCACTAGACTAATTTGTAAAAATTGAGAATTTTTAAAAAATTTAACACACAATGGGGTTGCATCTGGTCAGGGGTGGCTCTGCTGTCTACACTTCATAGCTGAGGATGGCCTTGAGCATCCCAGTTTCCTGTCATTTCCTTCCAAATGCTGGGGTGACACACAGGTGCTGCCATGAATGACCCCAGGGCTTCCTGCATGGCAAGTAAACACGGTACCACCTGAGCTACTAGCCCTCGGTCACGTTTGTCTAGATTGAAGCTCCCTGTCTTAGACACCTTCCCCCCACCCCCCAAAAGCATCAACATAAATGTGGGTGACATCTCTATCAATCTACAGAATGTCACTTGGCTGGGCAAGTCTGCCACACCTTACACACTGCCACAGTGCTTTTTGTCTGCACCAGGCACTGAGAAGGTAGCCTGATGAGGAGCCTCTAGTTACCTGTGAGTGTTGGGAGTGGGCTGGCCAGCAGAGCCTTATGGGTCTACTTAACTCCTGGAAGCTAGCACATCACAACTAACCTCTCCTCATGCAGCTCCCCCTAGGTCAGCCTCTTTCAAATGCTGAAGAAAGCAAGAGAGTCTCTCCCCTGTGCCAGTCAACTAGAAACCTACAGGGTCCCACAAGAGACAAGAACCCAGGTGTCAATTCCTTACCCTCCTAAGTAAACTCAACTGGAGCCCAAACTGTCAGGGCTGTGGGACATGTTCTCATTTATGGATAAGCATCAGGCTGTGTGCATCAACCACATCTGCAGAAGGGCACAAGCATCCCAAAGATGTACATGAGCAGTAGGGGCCAAGAGTTTACTTGCTGTTGGGGCAGAAAGGCTGCGTGCTTTAAACCCACATCTGGACACCAGATGCATTTGGACAGGAGCCATCATATGCGACTGTGGAGGAATGTGGCATTAATTATCTTTCTGCCCTTTGTTCCTGGGGTTTCCTCTGTCTCCTGGGCACACCACAGCGCAGCAGATCACAAGTGGGCAGGGATGAGAGGAGGAACAGTGAGAGATGAACGAAGCTGCCAAGCTTGACCTGGGCACCGCTGAACCTCAACCACTTGCTAACCTCCGTCCTTCTGACCAGAAAAGCAGAAGGAGCTGGTGAACAGCAAGCACATTCATGAGCAATGGAAGTAGACTTCCCTAGACGTCCTCCAGACTGAGGGAGCCTTCATTACTCCCCTCTGGACAAGGCACCAGGACCTCCCACTCTTAGTTCGAAAGTTCATGCTTCTGGAACTGGTGAGCATCCATCTGGAACCCAGACATGTCCTGTTCTCTTCTTGCTCCAGAGAAGCATAGCCCTCCAGTATCTGAGAATGGAGTAGGGACAGCCCCTCTATTTGCTTTGACTGGAGACTTCCCAAGATGACAAAGAAGTCAAGTACCCTTTAGGTAGAGGCTGACATCTCATCCCTCAAGAAGGAGGGACTCTTACCAATGGCTAGCAGAAGCCAGGTCGACCCTCAACCTACCTTGAAGACACTAACTGGCTGATCCTTGTCCAAGGGCCTCCCAAAGCCCTGCTCTAAAATCTCCTCGGGTCAGAAGACAACCTCTACAACCTTTACAAGAGAGGCAGGGAAGGGCAAAGACTGGTCTGTAGAAGGCACATAGAGCTTGTCATAGCCCAGTGAAGCCAAAAAAACATTCTGTGTTGTCTAGAGGAAGGACCAAAATCAAGGTAAAGCTGCTTTGTGTCCACATCTTTCAAACCCAAGTTTACCTTAGTCTGAAGTGTCCTTCACCAGGAGGCCCTGAACTCCCTGAGAGCACATGTAAAGTTTTACATCAGCGTACACTCTTCTTGGAAAAGGATCCACAGTCTCTGCTTCTCAAAGGAATCTACAGCCCCAAAGAGCCTCTGACGTCAGCTGCTGACCACAGGACCCTCAGGGTTTTCCCTGGCTGGCCCTGAGCAGGCCAAAGGCTTGCTTCTCAGGAAGCTCCACAAGTCTCTGATGGGCAAGCGTGTCCTTTCACGACACTCACGAGGAATCCTGAGGTATCTTAAACACACTTCCAAGCGGGCCTGGCCTACCATCAGGACTGTTCCTTCAGCAAAGACAGAGCCTAACACAAAGAGACATCTGGCCCGAAGCAAAGGTCAGTGACAGGCACATTTAACTGTCCTAGCTGAGGGAAGGAGAGCAGCCCAAAATAATATGTAGTTCAAAATTTCCATGTGGCTTGGCCCACCTCAAAGCTAGGCCGAGTGTAGGCTGTCCCTAACTTAGACACAGATCAGCTAAGGGCTTAGCTCCTTTCTCCTAAGCAAGCTCGGAGGGACCACCTAGAGAGGGTAATGACATAGCAACAGCAGAAAGAACGAACACCACAGCTGACTCCATCTCTAGCCTCTTAGTTACAGATCAAGGTCAGTCTGTGATCCAGGTCAGATACGCATGTGTGGTACGATTAGAGCAAGGTGTGTTTTCACTTTAGACCCCAGGGGACAGAACATCCAGAAGTGAAGAGGGGGATCTGATACCTTAATTTTGCTGAGTTTCATCTGGATTTTCTTCGACACCACATCAGACCAGTATTTCTCGCCCAAGAAGTCCCAAAATATTCTTCCAAGCAAGGCATTCACCCAGGCTTCCTGTTCTTCCTCCTCAGAGGGTGGGGCCTCTGGCAACTGGCAAAAGAAAAGAGACCAAAATTAGCTGTCAGAAAACTGGAGACTCAGATAGGTGCTTATTTCCACAAAGCCTCCCAAGGCCCGTCCTGTAGAAACAGAAGGCGTGACTTGCCCATCTTCCCTATAAATTACAAGTCCCACATCATGCTGGGGAGCAATAAAAGGAGAAACGAGATCGGCCGTCACAGCTGCACCTTCTCTGTCTCCTTTCTGCCTCTGCCTGTCCTCCCATGATCTAGCTAACACTGCACAGCCCTAGCTCAGATAACCTGCCCTGCTCATGCTCCCCCTCCCAACCAACTCAGAGTCCGAGAGTTATCTGTCAAAACCTGCTTATCTTTCTCCCAGGTGAGGCCTGGGCCTTCAACTGTCAAGCCCATCCTCATCCAGGAAGAACGAGTTTCCCAATGGCCAGGACTCAAGCTCAGCCTGATCCCTGCACAGGCGAGATATTCTTGAAGTGCTTACACACACTGACATCTGCACTGTCGTGCCTCTGAGACAGTCAGCTTAGCAGAGTCAGGAGTTTCCGAAGCCCTCCCCTCTCAGCATGTGATGAAGAGGAGGTAAGAACCACAGGGCTGGATCAGAACATGGCTCTCAGGACAGACGTTGGTCCCAACCTCAGCCCATTAAATATTCCAATGCCCACCGCTCCACTCACACACACAATCTGTCTGGAACATCTGCTGTGACCAGCGGGTGAGCAAACCTGTCTCTAACTTCCTGGGTTAGCTGCCAGACTATGGAATCTGGCCTACTGTGTGTCAGAGGTGGGCATGGAGGAGCAGCAGCAGCAGCAACTATGAAGGGACCATAAGGTGTAGTGGCGAGCACGTGCTGATGGGCTCAGTGCTTAGAAGGGTGGCAGCATTAGTCCTGTTGACCACACACATAGATACCCAGGTGACTCCTGAAGAGCACCACATCTGAGCATCACAATACCCCAGAAAGAGAGGAACCTTGCTTCCATCTGAGGAAGGAGTAATCCCTAGCTCATGACTGAAGCCTGATTCTGGCTCTCTGCTGACTCTGTCATGAGGGAGGACAGGCACCAGCATCCTGCCAATGAGACAGACACTAGTGGAGGCATCTGAATCAGACTGCAGCCTTATATAGAAAAGCTAGCAAACAAAAGGAAAGATCAAAAGATCTAGAAATGCAGAAGCCTAATGACTGCCAACAATTTCTCTTTGTGATCTACGTAAACATATCTGGGCTCCACATGTTATGACTATAGAGCGTCCACTCTCTTCTCCTTCATGCCTGTGCTTGTACATACGTGCCACCATGGCCTGCTCTGTGTAGCCAATTGGTCCATCTGGCTATGTGTCCAGGTCAGTGGTATGGCGCACTGGTCACTAGGTGCCAAGAACCCAACCTTGAAGGTCTGCCTGGTTAATGAGAACCCTACAGCTTATGTCATGTAACAGATCTGAAGCCTGGACGTAGGGTCTGATCCATGTGAGCCATACATGGAATCTGATGTGAAGCCAGCAGACTGCTCAGCCCCCATGCCATGTCACAGCTGTGCCAGCTCTTTCTCTGGGAACTAGGGGGGCGGGAGCGGGACTCACTTCTATTTTCCAGCAACACATCAGTGTCTAGGTCATGTTCTAGACTCCTTCAAATCTAGATGTTTTCCAAGGTCTTCCTTATGAATGCCAGTGACTTACTAAAAACAAACACGTTGGAAGGGCAGCTTGGTGGGTAAGAGCACTATTGCACTCCAGAGAACACATTTCGGTCCTTAGCGCCCAGTGGTGGCTCAGAACTACCATCAACACCAGCTGACACCCTCTTCTGACGTCCATGGACAATCTGCACACGTGGCACTCACACAGACACCCACACATGCACATCCATTAAAAATTAACCCAGGACAGCCAGGGCTATACAGAGAAACCCTGTCTCGAAAAACCAAAAAAAAAAAAAACAAAAAAAAAACAAAAAGAAAAAAAAAAACCAAAAAAAAAAAAAAAAAACCATTAACACCTTTGCTTAGAATTGATACATATTAAATTTTCCGTTTTAGAAGAGGTGGCTCTACCCCACTCTAGAACATTCTATGTGCACTTCCCTGGTGCTGTCATGTCCTGTACATTAACCAAGACATTTTCCATCAACAAGTTCCTGATGGAAGGATAGAAGCTGGCATCAGCAATTTCTTAAACCACAAGCATGCATGCATGTGTGTAGACATGTGTTTGTGCTCCCACCCCACCCTTGCACACTGTGCACTATCATCTTCAGGCCAAGGGTAACAGGCACAGGATTCCTCAAGCCCCATCAGATTATCTGCGCAGACTTCTGACGAAACATCACAAGTCTGAAGAAAATGGCCCCCAGGCTACTCCGACAGTGCTAAACCACTACCCACATCACTCTCACCACTTTTAGTCTTGTAGGCTACACGGAAGAGGCCACCTCTTCCTTTCCCAGGAGAGCATGTGTACCCTTTATCAGTCTTTCTTGAAAACCCTCATTTTAACAGGAAACAACTCCCCCACCCCCGCCACACACACTCGTGCACACACACACACACACACACACACACACACAGACTATTTCACAATGACGTCTAAGCCAGTGGCACATGATGCGGTAAAACGTCTTAAGAAACTGACAAGCAGGTTGCTTTTCCTTCTTAACGGTCTTTGTACCTAAGGCAGGCTCTGCACAGGGGCACTGGGAACAAAGACAAACATCAGAGCCATAGACCACAGACAATGCATCAAAAAGGCTTTACAAACAAAACCTGGCCTCCACAGGCTGCTAGAATGCATTTCCAATGACTGTCATAAGAATTTAAAGCCGAAGAATAAATGTGCATACACTTCCTAATACGCTGTGTGAGTGCAGGGAGAAATGTGAGGAGAATATTCATTGTGTCGCCTCCGCCCTGCACACGGGTAGAAGAGTAAGCTCCCAAGCACGCTTCCAAAGGCAGTGTTTGGGGAAGCCAATGCTCCGAAGCTGAAACAAGGCCATAGGCACTGGCTGTCTGTCTTGGGGGGTATTTTTTTTTTTTTTTTTTTTTTTTTTGGTTTTTCCAGACAGGGTTTCTCTGTGTAGCCCTGGCTGTCCTAGAACTCACTCTGTAGACCAGGCTGGCCTCGAACTCAGAAATCCACCTGCTTCTGCCTCCCAAGTGCTGGGACTAAAGGCGTGCGCCACCACCACCTGGCAGGGAGTATTGTATTTAAAATGAGCTTATGTCCAACAGACTCAATTCTATGGGAGGCCAGGGGTGCCTTTCTACTAAAAGACAGATAGAAGCAACTGTTCCCAAGTTTGGTCATGCACGGGTGCTGTGTCAAGGTGGCAGCTCTGGTGGCCTGGTCCAGGAGCAGAGACAGCAGGACACTTTCTTCATGCTTGTGTGCTTGTTCCCGATTTTACAACAATGCATATTTATTACAGAACATATGATCACTCTTCCCAGATAGAACAGAAACATTTTCCCTGTATTTTCTAATCCCCTACCCCCTGCAAAGGCATGGTATCACTGAATAGCCACAGGTGACTTCAAACTGGCAATCCCACTTCAGCCTCCTGAGAACTAGGATTACAGACTCACACCACCAGCCCAGTTTCAGTCTTTTTTCAGTGTACCAATAATTAAAAAAAAAAAAATAACAATAACAGCATGTGCTTAATCTCTGCATTTGGGAGGCAGAGACAGAGGCAGGCAGATCCTTGTGAGTTAGAGGTCAGCCTAGTCTTTATAGTAAGTCCCAGGCCAGCCCCAACCACATAGTGAGACTGTGTCTGGCTCCCTTCCACCTTTCCCAAAACTAGTTTTGTAAGTTCGAGTCTCCTGTAGTCCAGGCTAGCCTTGGATTCATTCTGTAGTTGGACCTTGACTTCTGGTTCTCTTACTTCTGTCTTCTAAGTGTGAGGATTACAGGCTGAAGTGCCATGGATTTTAAGGTTCCCCACCCATCCTCCAGACAGGGTCACTTAGTGTGACAACGGCCCTGGCTGCTCTGGGACAAGACTTTTGTTATTTTTTAAAACTCTGTGTGCGTGTATGTGTGAGTGAATGTGTGTGCGTGTATGTGTGTACTTGAATGCAGCTGCCCAAAGAGGCCAGAGCCATGGAAAGCCAAAGGTATTGTATTTGCCTAGAGCTGGAGTTACAAGTAGTTGTTACTGCTGGGAATTGAACTTGGATCTTCTATAAGAGCAGCATGCACTCTGTACTGAACCATCTCTCCAGCCCACACAGTTTTTCTTTGAAATATCTATCCAGATTCTTGACCCATTAAAAAAAAGTATTTTTGCGTGTATCAATGTTTTGCCTAAATGTATGCCTGTACACTATGTGCATGTCTGATACATGTAAAGGCCAGAAGAGGGTGTCGGAGCCCCGGGGACTGGAGTTATAGAGTTATAGAAAGATGTGAACCACCATGTGGGTGCTGTGACTTGAAACCAGGACCTCTGGAAAAGCAGCCATTATCCTTAGCTGCTGAGCCGTCTACATCTCCTGACCTATCTGCTTGTGTGTAGGCATGTGTGTATGAAGGCAGAGGTCTAGTCTGGATGTTGTCCTTTAGGCTGCCCACCTTGTTTTCTGAGACAGGGTCTCTCACTGGGACCTGAGACACACGGAGTAGGCTAGGCTGGCTAGTCAGTGAGCTCAGAATCCACCTGCCTTGGTCTCCTCAGTGCTGGGATCACAAGCACGTACCATCCATCACATCTGGCTTTTTGTCTGGGAGTTAAATGCATGTCATCATGTTAGCAAGCCCTTACATACTGAGCTTTCACTCCAGTCCCCTTTACACTTGCCTTTTTCCTTTGTGTGTGTGTGTGTGTGTGTGTGTGTGTGTGTGTGTGTGTGTGTATGTGGTGTATGTATGCATGCACATACATATATGTGCAGATGTATGTACATATATGTGTATATGGAATCCAGAGGTCAAAAATGGGAATTTTGATCTCTTCTCCACCTTATTAGTTTATAAAGTTTTATTTCTTATGGTGAGGGGGTAGGGTGGGTAAGTACACGTGTGCAGTTACTGACCAAAACCTAAAAAGTGCATGAGATCCCCAGAGCTGGGATTTAGACCAGTGTGAACCACGTGATATGGGTGCTGGAACCTGACTGGGTCCTCTGCAAAGGCAGTGTGCACTTGTAACTGCTGAGCCCTCTCTAGTCTCAGACCATCTTCTTGATAGTGTCTTCCAGAATCTGACCTTGTTAGCTAAACTACACTGTCTGGCCACTGAGCTGCAGGGCTCTTCCTCTCCCTGCCTGCCTAGCTCAGGGGTTTCAGATGAACATCATCATTCCTGACTCTGCATGGGTGCTGCGGCATCCAAACTCAGATCCCCGTAAAGCAGACATTTACTGAGTGGGCTGTCTCTCTATGCATCTACCTATTTCTTAATTCAACTATTTATTTCCTTAATATTGAGTCATAAAACTCTTTATATATTTTGGGTATTAGACCAATATAAGGGAAACCATTTGCAAATGTTTTCTCCTACTCTGTGGACTATTTTTTTAAGATTTATTTTTATTATTTTCGTTTTTGTGCATCTATGTATGTCTGTACAAGTGTGTGCCACATATGTGTGTGTGCCTAGGGATGCCAGAAGAGTATGGAGCTGGAGTTACAGGCAGTTGTGACATAATCATGTGGGAACTGCGAATCAAACCCAGGTCCTCTGGAAGAGCAGTGTATGCTCTTAACCACTGAACCATCTCTTCATCCCCTAATTTTTTAACTTGAAGTTTTGCTTTTATTACATTTTGTTTATTTTTATTTAGTGTGTGGGAGTGGGTTTTCTCCACCAGATGGGTTCTGGGACTGAACTCAGGTCTTTGGGCTTGGTAGCAGGCCCCTCTACGCACTGCCGTCTGGCTAGCCCTCTCTAGCCCTCTTTCAACATTCTCTATGGCACTTTTTATGGCACCAAAGGCTTGAATTTAGGTGGACTTAGTTTACTTTTCTTTTTTTCTTTAAAGATTTATTTATTGTTATATATAAGTACACTGTAGCTGTCTTCAGACACTCCAGAAGAGAGCGTCAGATCTCATTACGGATGGTTGTGAGCCACCATGTAGTTGTTGGGATTTGAACTCAGGACCTTTGGCAGAGCAGTCAGTGCTCTTAACCTTGAAGCCATCTCTCCAGCCCCAGTTTACTTTTCTTTGGACGATTGCTTATGCTGTCTTTGTAGGCGCTCTTACTTTTCTCTTTTTGCTTCCTAGTGTTCCTTAGGGCAGCCGTGAACTCACATTCTATTGGTTTCCTGTGGCTAGAGTTTCTGATGTGCACCCCATTCCCTGCTCAGGTTCCCTAACTCAGTCTAAGACTGACTTTTGTTATGTGCTTCACAGCTCAGCGTTTACCTTGTGGTCTGTGATCACAGGATCTAATTCTGCATGGAATGTGAGGCTTGGGTCACAGGAGCTAATTCTGCATTGGGCGTGAGGCTCAGGTTCAACATCCTTCTTCTACATGGATAGTTAGTTGTTCCCATATCATTTATTAAAAAGACTATTCTTAGGCCAGCAAGATGACTCAGTGGGGAAAGGTACCTGCCACTGAGCCCAATGAGTATTGATTTGTGTGTAGCCCTGGCTGTCTTAGAGCGCACTCTGTAGACCAGGCTGGCCTCGTACTCACAGAGATCCACCTGCCTCTGCCTCCCCAGTGCTGGGACTGAAGGTGTGTGTCACCATGCCCCATTATGACCTGAGTGTCATCCCCAGCACCCACACAGTGCAAAAAGAGAATTGCCTCCTGCTTCCATGGCACAGGCACAGGGGCATGCCCACGAGTACACACACATGAATACGCACACTAAATACATGCAAAAAAGTTTTAAATGAAGAGTACTCTTTTCCTTACTGATTTTTCTTGGCATTCCTGTGCCCTTTAAATTTTTATTTTTAAATTGGACATATTGCTTCATTTTTTTTTTTACTTGTAATAAGCTTTTTTTTTTCCATTTACAGTTTGAAGAGGAAAAAGGGCAGCCTTGGGAACCTCTGCCAGCTTCAGGGTTCCTGTTTTCTAGCTGATTCTTGTACATATCATTCTTATGCCCTGAAACACAGGTGGCACTGTCCTGTAATCCAGCTCACAGATACTGGGTCAAAAATAGAATCCACAACCCCGAGTGACAGTGACAGCAGGGCTCCACCCCAGAGCAGCCTGCAGTGTCTCACATTCTCTCAGTCCTCCCATGGAAAGAAAGTGAAGTACCCACACACCCTGAGTGCCACAGTCTCACGCCTGGAGGATGGGCACACGCTGCTGCCCTGGCAGGCTTCTCTCCCAGCAGCCAACTCCAGGGCATGCAGAACCCATAACTTCCTGGCCTCAAATCTGGAGCATGTGTGCAGCCAACCTGACACACTCATAAACCAGAAGTAAGATTATCCCACTTGGAGACATTTTAAAAGAATTTTCTGAATTATGACTAAAATCACCTAAAATCAGACATTAAACACCTAGAAACTGGTGATATTTTATAATTCAAATACAGTTTAATAGCTTCAAAGTTGTTTCTATACTGAATCTTCTGATCATGTTTTTAATTATTATGGGTAAGAACAACTGCCAGTGATGTTTTAAACTGTTTGACACAGCAGGGTAGTCTGTGTTCACTAATTAGATGCTAGGTATTTTTAATGTTAGTTCAGAGCCCGAGAGCCAGAGACTTAACACTGGCCTATTCACCTCAGCTAACCCTGAACACAACTTAAAGGGAGATGAATGTGTGGCATGGTCAGAACACTGGGGAGCCTACCCTCAGGGACAGAAATGCTTTTACTATGGTCTGTAAAAGGGAGAAGGAAGGCAAGATGGCAGGAAGTGGGGGTAAGGAGAAGAAGTGTCCCAAGCCCCCTTCTATGAAACCTGGGTGAACATCTGGGTGGTGCCAAGTCTGAAACATAACGGAGCAAGCTAAGGGAATGTCAAAGTTCTTCTGTGTCTCTGGCCCCTTTAAGGCCCTCCTTTTGGACTCACATTGGAGGTAATATGGACTTTAGGAAATGCCCTATCTTTGGCACAAGGCATGAACACCGACAGCCCCCAAAAGGTCCATCTTTGGTGAGGTCAGAGAAACAGGCACTGCTGGATCTTCCTAGTAGGAACGAACATTGGTGCAATTATCGGGCACGGAGCTTGGCGGTCTCTAACCAAAGCACATGTGCATTCACCTGCTGACCTAGTAATCCTGCTTCCAAGACTTCAGCACCGACGACATGAAAGCACGCTCACACGAGATTCATCCTGGCACTGCCAAAAGTTGCAAAACATTGGGGAAACCTTAAACTATAGAACATCCACAAATCGAAGTCTCTGCATCTGTTTAAAAAGATGAGAGTGAGTTCTATGAATGAACATGGAGTAATTTCCGGAAAGAATTTGTGAATGGCCAAGAAATGCTCAAAGAACATCCGCAGTACACTAAACTCTGAGTAAAACAGAGGAGCAAATGATGCACGCAGATAGCATATCAGAGGCTCAGGGCACATGCTGGTCTGGAAGTAGGTGAGGGCAGCAGAGACACTGAAGAAAACAAGCGTTTTCTGATTTTTGGAACCATGTTAGTAGTTCATAGGTGGGGATCATTTGCTCAAATCACAAAACTAATCTGAAGTTTGCACAGCATCAGCTCTGCTGGCTTATAGATCAGCAGTACAGAGCATGGGGGCAGAGCTCACTTTCTACCTAACATGCTTCCCCTTGGGAAGGGCAAAGCCCATGCCCTTCTGCTTGACTAGATGTGGGAGGTTCCCTACTGTCCTGATGGAGGGCACCAGTATCCCTGTGCTCCATCTATCCCTAGGGATGCTAGCCTGAATGAAGAACTGAGGCCTCCAGCTTTCAGTGCTGGCTCCCCTTCACTTAACCAGCATCTATCTGCCATCTAAGAGAGGGCACTTCCCCTTGGCAGTGTCTTGGTTAGGGTTTCATTGCTGTGAAGAGACACCATGACCAAGACACCTCTTATAAGGACAACATTTAACTGGGGCTGGCTTACAGGTTCTGAGGTTCAGTTCATTATCATCATGGTGGAAGCATGGCAGCATCCAGGCAGACCTGGTACTAGAGGAGCTGAGAGTTCTACATCTTGGTTCCCAGGCAGCAGGTGACTATGAGCCACATTTTGCATAGCTTGAGCACAGGAAACTTCAAAGCCCGCCTCCACAGTGACACACTTCTTCCAAAAAGGCCACACCTCTTAATAGTGCCACTCCCCATGGGCCAAGCATTCAAACACATGAGTCTGAGAGGGCCAGAGGCCCATACCTACTCAACCCACCACAGCAGTGGACCAGCTTCCTGCCTCCAGTGCAACTTCCCCAAGTGACCCTGTACAGAGCAGCCAGAAGTCACTATCTGTTACCCCTGATGAAATTACAAATTTTTATTTGTTTTGTTTTGTTTTGTTGTTTTTTTGAGACAGGGTTTCTCTATATAGCCCTGGCTGTCCTGGAACTCACTCTGTAGACCAGGCTGGCCTCAGAAATCTGCCTGCCTCTGCCTCTGCCTCCCAAGTGCTGGGATTAAAGGCGTGTGCCACCACCACCACTCGGCGAAATTACAAATTTGTGAGGAAAATAAATAGTGACTATTGTCTGAAGCAACCACCTTGGGGGATGTTCCACAGTGATAGATGACTAACACCTATACCCCACTACCAAACCACGGGAGAGCCAGAATATGGCCCTACGTGCTTCAGACAGGCCAAGTATATTTTAGGAATCCTGAACTCATGCACTTTGTTCAAATGCTGTCAAGGTCAATGACGTGTACACAGGCCTAAGCAAGTCCGGCTCCAAACACTATAGGTTTTGGTGTTTATTGGTTTTGGTTTTTTGAAATAAGGCTTGTCTGTACAGCCTTAGCTGTCCTGGAACTTAGCTCTGTAGACCAGGCTGGCCTTGAACTCAGAGATCTTCCTGTCGCTGCCTCCTGAATGCTGGGCTTGAAAGCATGCACCACCACCCCTAGGCTGGTTTTTGTTCTTTTGCTTTGTTTTGTTTTTTTGTTTTGTTTTGGTTTTTTGGTTTTTTTGGTTTTTTGTTTGTTTGTTTTTTCGAGACAGGGTCTCTCTGTATAGCCCTGGCTGTCCTGGAACTCACTCTGTAGACCAGGCTGGCCTCAAACTCAGAAATCCACCTGCCTCTGCCTCCCAAGTGCTGGGTGTTTTTGTTCTTTTAAAGACAGGATCTCACTGTATAGCCCAGGATGGCAATCCTCCTGCCTCAGCCTCTTGAGTGTTAGGATTACAATAGTGTGGCACCATGCACAGCTTTTTGAATGTGCGGAAGCATTCAGAAGGATTTTACCAGGCTCTCTTGTGTCTTGTCCCTCTGATCTTCCTGGGTCTGATGAGACCCAGACAACTGATGTCCTGGGATAAAGGAAATGTGGGGAGGAAGATGATCCAGGCAAACGGGGCACTTCTTGAGGAGCTGACAGAATCTGCTCTAGCCTAGAGGGAAGTCTGCTTCCACCAGAGGCACAAGGTTGGTTGCCAAGCTAACAAGGTCATGTGGGTCAGGTCAGTGGTCACCTCCACACAGAGGAGAATCGACAGTGCAGGGAAAGCACGAGGCAGCCAAAGACATGGGAGGAAGACACCACATGTTCCTCATTAGAGGCAGAAATCTGGTAAGCAAGAGATCAAACATGACTGACTCTCCATGGGAAGGCAGCGACTATGACTCCAAACGGTGGGGCACATGGGAGGCCTGTGCTAGAGGCCTCTGGACTGGATCTCATGACAAATCTTCAAAGCCAAGGACAGCTGAGGTGTAGGGCCAGTGACTGGGACCTTCCTGCCTACAGCCCATTGCTCAGGTGTAAACATGAGGCAACATCCTGCTTCCCTCTCTCACACACACATCTGTCCATCACAAAGTCAGTTCCTCTCCTGGCTACCCACTGTCACTGGAGTCTTGGCCCACCCGCCACCACTTCCCGCCTACTCCTTCCTTCCTGCAGTCTTTCTGCTTTAGCCTTCCAACAAGGGCTCTCCCTGTTCAAACCCTTGTAGGCCCTCCTGTCTCCCTCAGAACATGTCTGAAGAGGGCCCTCTGAGCCTCCACATCTGCTGCCTCCCCCTCTTGCCCTTGCTTGTGCCCACCTTTGAGTATCCCAACTGATTCCTGGTGTGGAACCTTTGTAGACAGTGGGGCCGCCCTTCTGGAATGTTCTTCTACCATGGATCTCTGCGGTTCACTAATTACCTCCTCGAAGAGACCCGGATAACACACATAGTAGGAGCGTTCCTCAATTGCCTTTACCCAGCTTCAATTCCTCCTGCCACCCAATGCCAGCTTTGTGCCATCCCCTGAACAGGAGTTCTGAGAGAACTCATGACTTTCCATGTCTAGCTCATCATCATGTCTTCAAATCCTGAAACAGGGAGACCCTGGCATGAATCCCTCACACACGAAGAGGAATTTAAGAAGAACAGAAAGGTCCAGGGTTTTGTTTTTTTTTTTTTTTTACCTTCTTCCCAGCTGTGGGACTGCCTTCTGCACTCTGCACAGGGCTCCTGTGGGGACTCCGGTCGTCCTGGGGCACACACCTGCCCATGTACACACTGTAGTCTAGAAGCATCTTCTGGCGCACGCTGCCGACCAGTTCCTTCTGCTTTGGCTGGGACATCATTTCCTCCACGCTGCCTTTGCTGCTGCTGCGGCTGTGGGTCAGGTGCCCCGAGGGACTGCTGTGTCTGCTGTGGGCGGGCAGAAGCCCTGGGTAAGAAATGATAGCTATTAATGCAAATGATAAAACAAGCAGGGATAAACTAAGTGCCCGTGGTTAAACGGGAAAGCAGCTAAAATGCTAACAAATGATTAAAAAAACTTTACCCTGGGGCTGGAGAGATGGTTCAGTGGTTAAGAGCACCGATTGCTCTTCCGAAGGTCCTGAGTTCAAATCCCAGAAACCACATGGTGGCTCACAACCATCTGTAATGAGATCTGATGCCCTCTTCTGCTGTGTCTGAAGACAGCTACGGTGTACTTACATATAATAAATAAATAATTACCTTTAAAAAATATTTAAAAAAAAATTTAAAAAATTAAAAAAAAAAAAACTTCACCCTGAAAATACCTTCTGCTCTAATGATGGGTGACTTTGAGAATGGTTTTTATTCTTTTCCAAGGTAATTTGGAATGGGGTTAGTGCAGTGTTTTTCTTTGTTCCCAGTGATCTTTTAGCAAAACACAAAGCACAACACCAGCGTACGCTCCTCAGGGTGGAGCTGCGAATGCTCAGAGGGTAAGGGAAGATGGGCTGGAAGACAACACATTGTTCATCCACAGCTCAGGGCACCGCAAAAATGCCACCTTTCATTCAATGGAGCGGTCCTCAAGCACCTCCTATGGACCTGTTTCATGCTAACCAGGGGAACAAGCTGAATCCTTGCCCTTGAAGTAAGCCACACAGGAAGATAAGTCCCAGTCACCTGTAACAAGCATGGCCAAGAGCTGTTGACCCCGCACTGACAGCCTACCAGGGACACCTGTGCTATCTGTTGAGGAAAGAGCGGTCATTTTCTTTGCTGTGGCAGAAGAATGATCCAGATAGAGAACAGAATATCAAGAAGCAAGATTCAGGGGATTCCCAGGAGGAAGACACACAGAGGGACAGGAAGTCTGGGTGGAGGGAAAGGTGGGGGTCTGGCCCTTAAGTGCCTCAAGTGTGACCCAGATTCAGTTTATCTTGATGCAATAGTGTTAGTTTTAAGCATGGAGGTATCTGACACTCGGTTTACTGTGAAACAAGGGAACCTGACCACTGATGTCGCCTGCTTCCAGCTGTCTGACCTGCAGCTCTCCTCGGTCACACAGACACTTGGAAGAGCTACTTTAACTGAGTGGCTTAGCTAGGTCAGGTCCAGGACTGACTGACTACCTGAAGTTTTACCTAGAAGTCAAACTTTTTACAATCCTTCATCATTCTCAAACCACTTCAAGGTTTAACATTATTTTTAAATGTCAGGACAACGTAAAATCACTCCCTCCCTTCCCCATTTTTTTAATAGAAAAACTTTAGTAGAAAATGCAGTGCACAAGGCGGGCGGTGGTGGCGCACGACTTTAATCCCAGCACTTGGGAGGCAGAGGCAGGTGGTTTCTGAGTTCGAGACCAGCCTGGTCTACAGAGTGAGTTCCAGGACAGCCAGGGCTATACAGAGAAACCCTGTCTCGAAAAACCAAAAACAAACAAACAAGAAGAAGAAGAAGGAGGAGGAGGAGGAGGAGGAGGAGGAGGAGGAGGAGGAAAATGCAGTGCAATCTAAATGAACTCCAGAGTTTAATTAATAAATAAACAACAATTTTAAAAGATAGAGCCAAGAGCACCCCTCCAAGGACAGGGGTGAGAACCCGACTCTGATGGACATGGCTGCTGTTCCCTGCCCATGGGGCAGCTTCTTTGCTTAGGGTGGGGCAGAGCATAGGCACTGTCACCATTCTGTAGCTCTCACGGGTGGCCCTTGGTAGCACCAGGCTAGAATTGTGCCAGGGTGCTCATAGCTTCCCAGCTCTCACCAGGTTCTGCTTGTCCTGCAGCCACTTCTGACTGTAGACAGAAATGCAGCACTAGAGATTTGGAATCTCCACCCTTAGCTGGGCCTCCTGAGCCAGAACCTGCACAGCAAGTTGCCAGAGAAACCTGTGTTTTGTCTCTAAGCGGCAGCATCCCTGGGAGAGGGCAGGCCTGAGTCAACCAGCTAGACTTCTCTCATGCAGTGCTGACAGAGGTACCTGGTCCTGGAGGTTCATCACCAATGTCACCTTCACAGTTGATGACAGCTGGGCACTCATTGTTCAGGCCACTTTGAAATACAGTACAGTCTTCCCCGATGTTCTAAGTTCCATCTATACTCACAGTGTTTTAAGGTAGCCCTGGCTAATCAAGGTATTGCTACGAGTATGAGAATGGAGGCTTGCTTGATTTCAGTGTGAAGTAGGTACCAGGGTCTACCACAGTCCCAGCTCTTACCATTGACTTCATTGTACCCTAAGTACAAGTCATTAAAAATAACCACATGCAGCTGGGCATGGTAACACATGCCTTTAATGCCAGCACTCAGGTGCATACACAAGGCTGACTTTGAAATCACAGAGATGTGCCTGCCACTGTCACTGTCCTGAGATTAAAGGTACGTGCCACTATTCTCTGCTCTAACTACCATCTTCAGACTATGGTCTCCTGGAACTGCTTTTATGAAGAGAGAATCCCAGGGCGTCACCACAGGCCAACCACATATACCTGCAAATGGGCCATCACTGGGAAAATGACTTCGAACTAGGGGGTGGGGGGATGTGGTTACTGTAAAAGGCACACACACTTGAGGTTGCAGAGAGTAATGACCTAAAGGCAGACTTCCTGTCCGCCCGCCCACCGGCCTGCCACTCTCTTAGTCTTCCCACAAGCCCTTTAAACAGGCACATACTTAGCACAAATCCTATTACCTGATCTACTTCCAGAGACACCAGCCGGCTTCTTGAGGTCTGACTTCAGCCTAGACGCCAGGATGAACCGCCTGAACCACTCCTCTTTTTCTCGGCCAGTTCTCCCAAACAGATAGAGAATCGGGTCTCGCTGGCTAGACTTTGTCCCCTCTTGAGGCTGGGGTGGCTTCTTAAGGTCTTCGCTCGCCAGCTCTTTCTCCGGAGGCAGCTTCTCCTCAGTAGTTTCCTTATCAGTTTGTGCCTTAGACATAAAGTCATCTTGCCGGCCGAGCTCAATACAAATGGGGTATTTTTTATTCCAGATTCGCTTTCGAGCCAAGCTTTTAGGTACAAGATAAATCTATGGAGAAAGGCAGATGACGATTTACATACTAAAGCGAGTCGACCTTGTGCATCAATATCACACATATCAGAAAGGTCAGCCTGGGGCTGGTGAGATGGCTCAGCGGGTAAGAGCACCTACTGACAGCTCTTCCAAAGGTTGTGAGTCCAAATCCCAGCAACACCCTTAATGAAATCTGATGCCTTCTTCTGGTGCATCTGAAGACAGCTACAGTGTACTTATTTATAATAATAAATAATTTTTTTTTTTTTTTTTTTTTTGGAGACAGGGTTTCTCTGTGTAGCCCTGGCTGTCCTGGAACTCACTCTGTAGACCAGGCTGAACTCGAACTCAGAAATCCACCTGCCTCTGCCTCCCAAGTGACCAGGTCAGCCTGGTCTACAGAGTGAGTTCCAGGACAGCCAGGGCTATACAGAGAAACCCTGTCTTGAAAAACCAAAAAAAAAAAGAAAAAAGAAAAAAGAAAAAAAAGAAAGGTCAGCCTGTTGGGGCCTTTGACTAAAATGATGGAAGTTAAATAACTAACCATCCGTCTATAATCTGACTGCAGAACACAGAATAAATTTTAGAGATGACGTGTTATTCCTCAAAATTCCTAAGGGTACATATTTAAGAGCTATGAATTTCTTTCATTCTTAGGCAGCAGTAACAGAGTAGTAATGTTTAAGTGGTTACCATTAAACAGGCTTGGATAACAACTGAGTTAGTGACCCTAGGTGAAGCTTAAGCTGGGGAAAAAGTATCTCTCAGTCTAGACAGAAAATGCAGGTCAGTGCTGGAATCAACTCAAGGATGAATCTACATAGCAGCTACTTTCCATACTGCCATCACTGGGAAAGGTTTGAAAGTCACAAGAGCTATGAGATCAGAGACCCATGTATGACGGTTTTTATATGCTCAGCCCAGGGAGTGGCACTATTAGAAGGTGTGGAGTAGGTGTGTCACTGTGGGTGTAAGCTATAAGACCCTCATCCTAGCTGCCTGGAAGTCAGTATTTTGCCAGCAGCCTTCAGATGAAGATGTAGAACTCTCAGCTCCTCTTGCACCAGGCCTGCCTGGATGTCACTATGTTGCACGTTGATGATAATGGACTGAACCTCTGAACCTGGAAGCCAGCCCCAACTAAATGTTGTCCTTATAAGAGTTGCTTTGGTCATGGTGTCTCTTCACAGCAGTAAAATCTTAAGACACCATGTCTGTGTAGAATAACTATTTATATTTCCACTAAAATACGATGATGTTTTATCAAAATGTGCTACCATGTGCACACTTTTTACCTTTTACAGAATGTTATCAATACCTGGTAACATATACACAGCATTTACACTGAAAATCCAGTTTCTCTTTTTTTCTTTTTTTCTCTCTTTCTTTCCTTTCTTCCTTCTTTCTTATTTTTTTTTTTTTTGAGGAGGGGGGTAATGTGTGGAGGGGGCAGGATGAAACAGTTCTTACTATGTAGTCCGGAACAGCCTGGCCTCAGACTAACTATGTAGCCCAGGCTGGCCTTGAAACCATGGTGCTCCTCCTGCTTTGGCCTCCTGAGATTACAGATGCATGCCAGCACACCTGGCATTGGTGCTGGGGATGGAACTACTGGCTTGGTGAATGCCATACATTCACCAACTGGGCTTCATCCCCAGTTCATAACCAGCTCTGAGTGCAGAGAAAGAACCCTTCCTTGCTCCTGGAGTGTGGTCCACGGGAGCTGCAGCATGAGCTCCACCTTGGAAACTCAAAGAAATCCAGGCTCGGCCAGCCAGCGGTGGCACACACCTTTAGTCTCATCACTGAGGAGGTGGAGACAGGCGGATCTCTGTGAATTTGAGGCCAGCCTGGTCTTCAGAGTGAGTTCCAGGACAGCCAGGATTACACAGGGAAACCTTGTCTGGGGTTGGGAGGGGAATCCAAGCTCTCAGGCCCCACTCAAAAGTTGCCCTACCACAAACTGCATTTCAAAAGTTGCCCAGCGGTTCAGTTTCCTTGAGAGATGCCCCTAAGGTCTACTGCTCCTTAAACAGCACCATGGGGCGGAGTGTAGTATGGCAACCAAGACTCCAAATATTTTCCCATTCATTCAGGCTCTGCTTCCAAAATGGCCCAGACTCACCTTGCTGTCTGAGAGGTCGTAGATTTTCTGGCTGATGTAGGTGACCTCTGGCTTTGTCTCATTGTAGCTTGCCCTCCTGGATATGTTTTTGTTAGGCTTTGAAAGTCTTAAGGTTCCACCCTCGAGCCGGACAAAGACTGAGTGTGTCAAAGTCGCATGGTAAGTTTCTGGATCATAGTTGTAAATCTCATTCATCCATCCCTGGTGGAGAAAAGCCTCTATTAGTAAGAGTGAACAGTGGGACAATGGTGAGAATCCTGGGTATCAGGTCACAATGGACCGTGTTAGCATCCTCATGCTGAGTGCTGAGGAGTAACTTGGTATGGTTTTGATAACCCAAATTTGGGACTCAGAGTGGTAATGTCCACTATCCTAAAATAGGATTCTTTTTTTAAAGACTTATTTATTTATTTTATGTATATGAGTACACTTGTAGCTGTACAGATGGTTATAAGCCATCACGTGGTTGCTGGGAATTGCTCACTCCAGTCCAAAGATTCATTTATTATTATATCTAAGTACACTGTAGCTGTCTTCAGATATACCAGAAGAGGGTGTCAGATCTCATTACGGGTGGTTGCGGTTGCTGGGATTTGAACTCAGGACCTTCCAAAGAGCAGTCAGTGCTCTTAACCGCTGAGCCATCTCTCCAGCCCTGATTCTTTTCTTAAAGCTGACAAGCAAAAGGAGAAATTCAAAAGTCTTATGCATTCTACAGAGCAAGGCTCTCTGCCATATCTCCCTTGGGAATGAGCACTGAGCTACTCTGGCCTTTTCTGGTTGTTTGTTAGAAGGTTTCTTATGTAGACCTGGCTAGTCTAGAACTTGTGCTCTTCCTGCCCCACAGCCTGAGTGCTGTGGTTACTGGTGTGTGTCACCATGCCTGGCTCCTGGCCTGGTGTTGTTACGTTGATTTATTTGTTTATTGTGTGCGTGCTGAATGTTACATTTGGGCTGCAGTGTGCCTGTGGAGGCCAGAAGACAAACTGCAGGGGAAGGCAGGGCTCTTTTTACCATGTGGGACTCATGGGACTCAGGAGGGAACTTGAGTTGTCCAGCAGCTTGGCAGCAAGCTCCCACCAAGCCATTTACCAGCACCAGTCTAGCTTTCTAAATTAGCCAAGCTTCGGCTGACTTCAGCTCACTTTGCAAACAATCCTTGACATCCCACAGACCATATTAATTCCCGTTACCACTCATCCAAGACTCAGAAAACTTACTGGCCTGTTTCAATGAGATGGTAACACGTACTTCATGGAAATCTTACAGTGAAAAGTAGATGAGTAACAATTACATGCAGCAAATAAAGAAACAAGTACAATGAACAGTTATTATAGTAATTTAAATGAGTACAGTGTGAGCCAAGAACTGATCCATCTTCAAATTGGTGCAAATATATTCATACAGTGGCTTAGTTTTTGTTTTGTTTTTAAGTTTTAAGACTTATTTTGAATGTTCTGCCTGCATTCATCTGTCTGTCTGTCTGTCTGTCTGTCTGTCTCTCCACGTCTATCTATCTACCTGTACCATGTGCATGTCTGGTGCCCAAGGAGGTCAGAAAAGGGAGTCAAATCTCCTGGAATGGAGTTAAGGATGGTTGCGCACCACCATGAAGATGGCGGGAACCAAACCTGGGTCCTCTTAAAGAATGATAAATGTTCTTAACTGCCAAACCATTTCTCCAGCCTTAATTTGTGTTACTTTTATGTGTGTCTATCTGTGTAAGTATGTGTACATGTATGTGTGTGCTTCCAGAAACCAGAAAAGGGCATCAGATCCTCAATCTGGGGTCATAGGAAGTTTCGAGGTACATGGATTCATGCTGGGAACTGAACTCTGCTCCTCTGGCGGACAGCAACTGCTCCTCACCACTAAGCCACTTCCCCAGGCCCCCTTTTTTTTGGAGACAGGGTCTTGCTATGTTGCTCAGAGCTAACCTTGAACCTTTGAGCCTTCTAGCGTTGGCCTCCTGAGTAGTGGCAATTACAGGCTTGTCACCAGGCCCAGTCCTACACATGGGCCTCAAAAATAAAATTTACACACGTTGACGTACACAAACACAACAGAGAAGGCATAATATAATCAAATACATCATACATACACATGAAAACAATGAAACTCTTCATTTTGTATGCTAACACATGCTAATATATACTAACAAAACACCACAGCAGCAAACAGACTGTACTAATGTAATAATGGACTACTGCAATCAATATCATCACTTAACACTTTGCCTGCCACAAAGCATTTTCTCGGCCTGGGTGAATCTCTGAGACCTCTTAGAATTCCATAAGGAATGTTAAATGGCTCACTTTGTAACGGGCAGGCAAGTACTTGAAACACCTACAATGAGGAATGCCATTTCTATGGTAAATATTTGAGTCTCTCACCAGTGTTGACCTGACCTCTGAGAATGAGGACTCCTCAGAACCCCTTTAATTTGTCCATCCATTGTCATGATGTGTACCAAATCTACATGCTAAGGAAAATGCTAGGATCAATTACAAAGGTTTTTCTTTAAGGTTTAAGGCTTTTTTTTAATGTATATGAGTGTCATGCCTGCATGCATGTGTGTACTTGCATGTCTGGTGCCCAGGGAGGTGAAAAGGTGGCACAGAAAATGGTTGTGACCTCCTGTGTGAGTGCTGGGAACCAAACCGGGTCCTTTGCAAAAACAAGTGCTCTTAGCCACTGAGCCATCTCTCCAGCCCCAGGAGTTGACATGAAGCGAGGCAGGTGGAGTTCTGAGTTCGAGGCCAGCCTGGTCTACAGAGTGAGTCAGGACAGCCAGGGCTACACAGAGAAACCCTGCCTTGAAAAAACCAAAAAAAAGAAAGAAAAAAAAGAGAGAAAAGGGTAAATTCTTGACTAACAAGTCCCCACCAAAGAGTGGAGAACTGGGTCTTTATCCCATCAGCCCACTTGAATATGAATAAGAGAAATCACCACAAAAAGGCAGCTTAATACAAGGCTCCAAACACACCCATCTGTGTGTGGGGTGAGCCTTATGAAGCACTTAACTACTTGGGAGACTTGTTCTGCACAAGCCGGGAAGAATCCACCCCCCCCCTCTGAGTTACTGACCATGAGCAGCATGCATTTGCCCAGTTACTGGATGAGCAGTGCTCATGGGAAGGGCCATGGTCTAGCATCCGAAAATGAACCAGCAACGACCCACCTGAGAGGCACAGGCAGCCTCCAGCTTGGAAGGACAGAAGCAGATCAGCCGTCAGAGCATCAGCTGGGGTGGAAATAACTGTGCCAAGTGTAAAGCATTCTCAAATGGCACCGTTTGGGTGCTATGATGAGAGTATGGCTCAGCCAACACAGCCTGTGGTGTACAAGCGGAAGCCTTTCCCTCCTATCCCATCTATCTGACTGCCATGGTTTACCATAGACCCTTGAAAAGACTGAGCCTTCCATGAACATCAATATTAGGAGAAACAGAGGGAAGCTGGGTGTTGCTGACTAAGGCCACACCTGAATGTCAAGGCTTCACATGGTCTACTACTGATTTGTCATCCCAGAGAATTTTTAGCCTTGGCTGTCCTGGAACTTGCTCTGTAGACCAGGCTGGCCTCAAATTCACAGAGATCCACCCACCTCTTCCTCCCAGGTGCTGGGATGATTAAAGGTATGTGCCACCACTGCCAGGCATACTTACGAATTTATTTGTTCTTAAGAACTATTAAACCAAAAGATGTTTTGAAGAATTTATTTCAACTAAGTTCTCAACTTCAGCCATAATGTGGTGTTTCACTGTAATCTTTGGGTTTGTGTATGTGTGAGTAGGTTTGTCCGTGTCCAGAGTTGAGACCAGGTCAGGTTATATAGTCTTATAAATATGAAAAGCTGCTAGCTGCCTGCCCTATCAATCCCAGCCCTTTTCTCTTACACAGGGTCTTTCCCTGACCCTGGGGCCAGGCTGGCAGCCACACCTTGCAGTTCTCAGTCAGGGACTGAGGCCCACACTACAGGAGTCTGTGCCCCTCTCTCCTCTCTTCAATGTCTGGAGAGTCTGTGGTGATACTCTTCTTTCAGCCCTAGCAGTAATTTGAACTTTTGTCAAAAGCTTCTCTGTTTGAACATAAACTTCTACTACGACTATCAATGAAATCTGTCACATGCTGGATTTCTTATCTCATTAAATTGGAAACATTTTCTAATTTCCCTTCCACAAGCTATTTAGAAGTATGTTTCATTTTCAAAATTTTGAGAACTTTTAAGATATCTCTCTGTTACTGACTTCCAGTTTAATTACACTATGGACAGAGAACATTCTCTCTACAGTTTCTCTTTTGTTAATGAACCAAAATGTGTTCATTTCTTGCACTTGAAGTACTTCTGAGGACACCGTTGGCCTGAGATCCCTTGCTCAGTCCTTAGCCACTGTACGGCGGGGTTTCCCCTTCCCACTCCCCTACTTGTTTGTTGGCACCGGCCATAATTAGGCTGACTTGGTGCTGAGCACAACGGCCTCTACCACCCGGAGACATGCAGGGTCACCACAACGAGAGCTCGGAGCTCAAGGCCATGGCAGCTTCACGAACTCCATGTGCTAAGGCATCGTGAATGAGAGTGGCCTCCAACATCTCTTCTAAAGCAGAATTAATGTCCACTACAGCGCCAGCGGCAATGCCTTGCCTAGCCATGACAGTGGGTTACAGGTGACACTAAGTCTGGGACATGAGAGTCTCCACCTCCTCCCAACTCTGTTGGGAGAAAAGTAATTTCTTTCTTTTCTTTTTTTCTGAGGGTAAGGGTAAAACAAGGTTTCTCTGTGTAGCCCTGGCTGTCCTAGAACTCAACTCTGTAGACCAGACTGGCCTTGAACTCACAGAGCTCCTCCTGCTTCTGCCTCAGGAGTGCTGGGATTAAAGGCGTGTAAACTCCTGTTAGATTTCACATGCCAGGGATTTTGGTGGCAGGTTTCTTCTTTCATTTAGTGTTTTGAGAGTTATTATGTACACCAGTCTGGCCTCCAACTCAAGGTCTCCCCACCTCCACCTCTCCAGCATTTACAGATCTGCACTGTCAAGTTCCGAGGTTAGATACACATGCTGCTGTGCTCAGCTTATCAACAGCAGTTCTATGTGGCTTCAGAAACAACCCCACTGCAGTCCCTGAGTAGAGGCTTCTCCAAATGTATCCCTCCCTTTAAACGTACACTCATCTGTGGGGAAACTTCTATCAAGTTTTTAGCTTATTTCTTTGCTTTTCAGATTGGAAAACAAGACAACACACCAAAGGTGTGACATCTGGCTGAGCAGGTCTCTGTGCCCTCTAAGGACCTGCAGATCAGTTCTCTTCCTAGGTCAGTTCCTGTGTAATCTGGTAAACAAAGCCACCCTCCCCCATAATGCTTCCTGGAGCTGGGTAGCCACAGAGCAGGAGCTCAGCCCAGGAGCCCCAGGAGCAGGTCCCTCCCCGGCTGTGGCTCCATTCAGCAGGAACAAAGTTCAGGGATGAGTAAGCAGTTAGCCTCTGCTGACAGCGCTGACAGATACAGGTCATACTCCATGTTCTCGACAAATACCAGTGCAACTTGATTCAGAGGAATGTAAGGAAAGGAGTTTGAGGCCTAACTACACAGATCAAAACCATAAAACCTTACTACTCTAGTGGCAGAGGCAAGGAGCCCAGGCCATGACTTCCCTGGGTACAGTCTGTCTAGTCTGACCCAGGCCAGCGTCCCTCCCACCCTCATCTCCCTAGATGCCCAGCCGCTATGGTCTCCTCATTTTTTCTCCCCTTTCATCTTCCAATCTCCTCCTTCCTGAAATGCCGTGTTCCTTTAATTCTGCTCAACAGATCTAGCTGAGGTTAAAGTCCACGGCTTCCCAACAACAAACACACACCACCAGGATCAAGGCTTAGATGGCATGCGCACTGTGGACAACCATTGTTAGCTCTGGAAGACCCTACGTGCTCATATTTGATTCCGTGTAAGACTGCAGATAAAACGCTCTGGCCACCCACAGTGTCAGCAAGACTTCCAAAGTCTGGTGGCTCAGGTTCCAACCCAGCCTCCAACAAAGTGGGTGCTCAGTCCTCAGACCCTCACTTTTCCATCCTGTAAAGGGGCTCAGCCTAGCTACCTACTTTCCTCATCCCAATTCTATGTATAAACCACATTTCTCCATGCTGACAGAACTCAGGGAGCATAATTCATACAGTAAGAATGAACTGTCTTAAGCACAGTTTGAACATACTAATGAATACAGCAGCACCTGGTCTCTAGGCTCTTATCGTGCCCCAGAACTTCATGTGTACCACGTGGCTTACCTTCCTACAACCACATTCGAAACAAAGCTCAAAACAGGGTGAACGACCTGCCTCTTGACGACGGAGACTGGTACAGCTGGGACCTGGCCTCAGATCTAGCTGACTAAGGTGTGGCCTCCAACCATGGCCCCATAGTCTGGGCAGTGCCTTTGCTTCAGGCCAAAGCAAAGCAGTCACCATCTCTGTTCTGGACCTGTTTTGACTGCTTTACTAAACTGCCAACTCCACACAGCAGGAAGAACAAGGCACATCTCAGTACCAGCAATGTCTCTTGACCGCGCTTATGAATGAAGCCTGACTCCAAAAACAGCTACAGGGTTAAGTGAAATCCTTAGAACTCACCGAGCTGATTGAACAGGGCTGCCCCAACCCCAACCCTCAGCCCATAAATCTCCTGCACTCCTGGAGACCTACAAAGGAACAAGCTCACCAATTACTTGCAAGGAGGAGACTCCACCACTGTCCTCAAGGAAAGAAATCAAAGTAAAAGTGCATAAAACTGCAGAGTAAGAAAATAAGAATCCTGGAACGAGAGGAACTGCTCCTGAGCCACATTACATAGGAACCCGGGACAGACAAGCCTCGCGCTCAGACCAAGATGCTGGCCCAAATCAACTCAGTCTGACCCCCAAGTCTGCCTCTGAGACACCACAATACTTCAAACCAGGTCTCCCTTGCAAAACGTACTTTCCACACACAAACTTAATTACCTTTTCCTACCCTGAGCCGACCCAAATTCTCCCGATACTTGACTGACACCCTGGGTTAGGCTGCATGTGAAATCTCTAGACTTGAGCATTCAGATACACAGTGCTCAGAATGGCACGGCTCCCCATGCTGCCCCCTCCCACACTGCCCCCTGTACACCCGTTCTAACCTTTTTTTTTTCTTCGAGACAGGGTTTCTCTCTGTAGCCCTGGCTGTCCTGGAACTCACTCTGTAGACCAGGCTGGCCTCGAACTCAGAAATCCGCCTGCCTCTGCCTCCCAAGTGCTGGGATTAAAGGTGGGCGCCACCACCGCTCGGCCATTCTATCATTCTTAACCCTAAACTTAGCGGGTGAGGTATTTCTCCAGCTTCATTTTGTTACAGGCATGGGAGTGGGCAGGCATAAAGAGCACCCACACAGGAGGTGTGGCACTCCAAGTGCCTCCTGTCATCATTCCACACACACCACTGAGATGCCACACAAGCCTTGCTTCTTTCTGAACCTGGAACTGCTTAAATGGAGACTGCGCGTGCCACTGGAACAATGATCAGTCGCAGGCGGCAGCTGTCTGGCCTGCAGTCTGGACCTGGAAGTTTAGAAAAGGTCAGGGGCTTCTCTTCAATTCTCTGCTGGACTCGGAAGCCACGTTTGGCTGGGAGTACAAACCACAATCTATAAAGAGGCCCATTTAATCCTGGGAACGATTAAAAGCTACAATTAACCTTTTGCAGAATAATAAAGTCTGGAGGAGCTGTGCTCAGTCCCAATCACAGTGCGGGGGGGGGGGGGGGTTCAAGGCCAGTGCTCTGTGCTCAGCTGGATGCTGGGCTGGCCCCAGGAGGCGATGAGAGCCCAATGGCGCCTGAACTGACAGTAGTAACACTGCGGCATGTTTTTACCCTGGGCTGCCCTGGCAACGGAAACTGCCTGTCACTCAGATCCCTGCTCATCCCTTCATCTACCAAAAAAGAAGCCCCAGAGAAAAGCGGCTGAAGCCAGGGCTGAGGCCTCTGCTGCTGACACTCACCTCTGAAATGTACGCACAAGTGGATCAACTTGGTTTGCCCACAAATGCCATACAAACAGGACTTTGTTCTTAACTGAGTTTAGCCCCTTTTGATATACTGACACTTGGGAGCCAGAGTCACCTAATAAAGGCCATCAAAGATCCTAGGGTTGGAGAACAAGGAACAGCTTTGGCACAAATTTAACTTTACCCAAGGAAAGACAAAGCAAGCGTGCAAACAGACAGACAGCATTTAAAATGCATGCTACCCAAGACTCTCCAGAGAATGAGGAAGGGTCCAGCAGCAGAGGGAAGGGACAGCAGCAACTGTCCACATCCCCCCTGACTGCTTCAAGGTCACCTTCACAGCCTGCCCCTGGGGTCACAGCTAAGCCTCACACCGTGGGACATGGCTTTACTGAGCCTTTTATCCTTTGCAGGAACATCTCCCCAGCTCAGGCAAGTTTTTAATTGTGATGCACTGGCAAAGTATAATAGTATAGAAGATAAGAAACTCTAAAATTAGGCAAACAAATCAAATGATCTCAGATGAACTACTGAGATAACCACCGCCCCTATTTATATTCATACATAATAAACCTCAGGTCCTACAACTTCAACACTGGCTTGTTAATAATAGATCAGCAAACAAGAAAGAAAGTAGCTCCAGGCTTTCCAGATTGCCTGTCCTATCAGTCAAGAAATTTTCAAATATCTATAAGCCCTATTTACCTTTACCTACAAGTCACACGATATACAGGAGAAGCTGAGCAAGAGAGGACAAAATTAGCCTTTTTGCCAATTTTTACTATATTGTCATGATATCTTTTAAGCTTTTAATTTTGCCTTTATTATGTTTATATATATAATAAACATCAGATCATATCACGTGTGTGCGTGCGTGTGCGTATACACAGAGTGTGTGCAGGTACTCACAGAGGCTAGAAAAGTATGTCAGATCTCTTGGAGTTATAGGTGATTGTTGGAGGTCCAATGTGGGTGCTGGGAACTGAACTTAGGACCTCTGGAAGAGCAGGAAGAGCTCTTAACCCCCAAGCCATTCTCTAGTTCTCAGCTTTTGAGTTTTTGAGACCATCTTGGCTTCTAGCTCAAGCTCTTTTCCCCTCAGCCTGCCAAGTGCTGGCATCCCCATGTCTGGCTCCATTACTCTTGGTATTTGTTGTTATGATTTGATTTTTGTTTTTAAGACAGGGTCTAATATAGCCCAGGCTGGCCTTGAACCTTCGATGTAGCTAAAGCTGGCCCTGAACTCCTGGTTTTCTGGCCTCATTAGTGTTGGGATTACAGGCATGAACCATTGTTCATGGCTCAAAATTATTCTTTTATATATCAAAACCCAAGCCTATATTTTAGGGAACCTAATTATTAAAATGAACTGTCCTCTTTATTATATGTAACTCTCCCAAAGAAATGTTTTCCAAAAGTCCTCTTCATTAATCTCTGTAAAGGCATCAATGTAATTTTAGCCAAGCTAAAGTGTCTAAGCTTTCCCTCTAGAAGTGACATCCTACTGCTCTACATGTTGGTAATTTATGTCAGATAAGAACTTGCTCATACATATAACTATGAACTGCATCTGAGTCACACTCCAGCATAAATCCAAGACCTTGTGGAATCCTGAGGAAGCTCTTCATTATAAACAAGTGGAAGAGTTGGCACACAAGAGTGGATGAATGAAATGTGCTCCTGGCCCAGTGACAGGGCAGCTCAGAGGAGGAGGGCCATCTTGTTTGATTAGGAATGCTCAGTAGCCATCCTAAGGGCTAACGACAGGCCTCAGGCTTGCAGGTTTATCACTAGGGCTTCCAGCCCAGGACATCTAGCTGGCCACTCCAGTGCATATGCAAAAGAGGGGATCTGCACTGTGACATTCTTGGAGCCTGTGGCACACAGGAAGCTGCCTCAAGCTATCCTACCCAGCCCACCAGGTTTCATGTCTGGTAACGGCTCTTGCCTTCATGCTTATGCATGTGTCACTGGGCTGGGTGCCCAAGGCAGCCCTGCTTCTACCGGCTGCTTCTCATTTGCCTGGTTCCCACATTTTTAAAATAAGCATGCTCTGGTCCCAGGAGTTCTATAGCCTTAGTGACAACTCATAGGTCCCAGAGAGGCACAGGAATGCTTGTGCTCCAGTCAGTATGAATGATGACCAGTAAGGCTAGGAGTCAATGGTGGTGTACTGTGGCCCTAGACAGCCATCATTTGTAGTCTTTGACAATAGCTACTACTTGGCTGCAGATTGGCCTTTTGGATTGGTGACTCCATACTCACTGATACAGGACCATGTTCTCTGTGTGTCTAAGCATGTTTATTTATTGAGTGCACATGTATACATGTATGTGGAGAACCAGGTGGACACATGGAAGTCAGAACACAACTTGCAGGGGCTGGTTCCCCCCTCTGCCATGTGGACTCCAAGCTGCCAGGATTGGCAGCACATGATCTTATAAGCTCACCCAGCTCACTGGCCCTTTAGCACCTTGCTTGAATACAAATGTCAACGGTGTATATTTGACTCAAAATTTACCCAGAGAAAGCACAGAACAGCTTTCCTTTGCTCTCCCTTCTCAAAGTGAAACTACAGAGAAGGGATGAATACTCGTGTGTTCCTTAAACTGTTCACAGGGCCAATACTGCTGCTACACCCTGCCCCGCAAAGGCTCTGCGTATTTCTTGACTCAGATCCTGCTGTCAGAGACAATCACCATGGCCCAGAAGCTTATGAACCTGTTTTATTCCAAAAGTCTGTTTATTCTTTGTTTTTGTTTTTTGTTTTTTGTTTTTTTTTCGAGACAGGGTTTCTCTGTGTAGCCTTGGCTGTCCTGGAACTCACTCTGTAGACCAGGCTGGCCGTGAACTCAGAAATCCACCTGCCTCTGCCTCCCCAAGTGCAGGGATTAAAGGCGTGCGCCACCACTGCCCAGCTGTTTATTCTTTGTTGAGACAGAGTTTCCCAAGGCAGCTCAAGCTGGCCTTGAACTTGTGTTCTCATGCCTCAGGCCCTCAAGTACTAAAATAGTCTTAAGTAACCCAGCTCCAGTTCAGATGGTTCATGGGTCATAGCTCCAGTTCAGCTGGTTCATGATTCCCAGGTGCAAGTGGCTTATAGCTGTGTCCAACCTACAGCCCCGAGGGCCAGTGTGCCCCAGGATAGCTGTGAGTGTGGCTCAAACACGTTTGTAGATCACAAAGTCTTTTTGCAATGTCAAGAGGTTGCCCATCCCTGGCTGTCAGGGGACTGACATCTGTGTTAGAGATCTTAGTGCCAGGTATTATGACCTACAGGGAGGTTTGGAGAGTGTTTTAAGTTTTCATACTTGTGCGCAAGATTTACATCCCTTCATTCTCTACAGAAGCTAATTAGTATCACACACGTAGAAAAGAACACAAATCCACTAATTCACAGCTCAAATCTAACTATCCAAACGTAGATTGGTTCACAGACGTCTTAGTCTGTTTCGGTTATTATCAGCAAAATATTCAATCTTCAAAATTTATTTATTGATTCTATTGTTTGCTATTGGTGGTATTGGAGGTTGGACCTAGGACCCGCTGGCATACAGGTCTTTTTCTCACTAAGTTATCAAGATTGACCTCAAATTCACTTTGTGGCCCAGGCAGGCCTTGAAACTGAGTCCTCTAACCTTAGCCTAAGCAGCGGGATCCTAGGTCAGCTGCACCAGGGCAGAAGTAAAGTCCAAGATCACGTCACACCTCTTCAGCTTCCAGAGCAGGAAAGGGTGTGCTGCCCCACCCAAGAAGAAGGGAGAAAGGGCTTGATAGGCTCCTGAAGAAGAAAGACAAAAGGAGCAAGAGTATCTGCTGGCTTTAGAGCAACCTGGTCTCCTGATAACAAAAGCTATACTCATCTTATCATGAGGATGGAGCTCTCATGATCCAATCACCTTTTTCCCCTCTCTGAGACAAGGCCCTGCTATTTGTCTAGGTTGGCCTAGAACTCTCTATGGAGCCCAGGTTGGCCTTGAACTTCCTAACTCTCTGCCTCTCAGGTGATTAGAGTTACAGGTATGAACAGGACCCCCTGAATTCTAAACTGGCCTTTATATATTTAGAATGATCTTTAGCCCTGGCTGTCCTGGAACTTGGTCTATAGAACAGGCTAGCCTAGAACTCAGAGATCCACTTGCCTACCCCTCCCTAGGGCTTCAAGTGCTAGGGTTACAGGCGTGTGCCGCCATGGCCAGCCTCTAATTATCTCAGCACAGTTACATGTCAACTGCATTTCAGTGGGAGCAAACTGCCATCAAATCATGGCAACAGGCCTGCTTTATAAAGAAACCAGTGTCTGGCTCCTGTATCACATCATAGCCCTAGAGCTGGAAGCAGAAGAGAACTTGGGCTTAGCTGGCTGCTGTGGGCCTTTGGGACCAGCATTGTCGCTTACAGCCTGGCCCTACCCACTTCTAGCACAAGTCCTGTTTCTTGTGCTCTGCTGTGCAATCACGCACTCCCACCATGATGGACCGAACCAAACTAGCAAATCAGTCACTCCCTCTCCATGATGGACAACATCCCACAACTGTGAACCCAAACAAATCCTTCCTCCCTTTGGTTGCTTCTGCCACATAGTCAGTCTCAGGAACAGATACTGATCCACTGGCTAAACTCTTACTCATTCATGGACCCAAGCATTCATCTAACAATTATTTATCACATGCCTACCATACAGCAGGTACTAAGGATACAAGGATGAGCTGATGAACCCAACTTACACCTTCATGAAGCACACAGAACACGGTGGAGGCCAGACAATCAGCATGTGACTACGGCTAGGATGTCCGATCAGGTGAGACGGAAGCTGCTCGGCCCAGGCCCTTTCATTTTAGAGGCTTGTGTAAATCAACTCACCCAGCAGAGTATGGAAGGCTGCAAGATGTCACCTGTGGGTCTAGACATCTAAGCAGGCATGCTTTTCCTTTCTGCCAAAACACTCAGGAACTCTACACCTACAAACAACAGGGCTTGGCAAACTGGGCTCTCCCTCAGAAAAACCAAGATCCCGAATCGTTTGCATTTGTTGTAATAAACATCAAACTCTTCTAACCAATAGCAATGTTCCTTCTCTATACTTAAGTTTTAAAAGATTTCTTCGTTGTATTTGTGTATAGGTGTTTTGTCTGCACACACCCTAGTGCCCTCAGAGGATAGAAGAGAACAACAGATCCCCTGGGACTGGAGTTACAAATGGCTGTGAGTTGCCATGGGGGTCTGGGAACAGAACCAGGGTCCTCTGCAGGAGCACCCATTACTGAGCCACTTCTCTCGCTCCTGGTGTCCCCTTTCTAAACATAATTGCCACCAGGGTGGAAGCCCAAGGAAAAAGGCAGGAAAGGCAGAGAACATATGCTCACAGTGTCCCTGTCACCAGCCATGATACCCCATGTGCCTCAGCAGTTTGCCAGGCAGACAGCCTTTACCACATAAACCCCTCAACTTTGGGCTAGAATCATGAGCCAAAATAGCCCCTTTTCTTTGTTTTGTTGAGACATTGAGACAGGGTCTCAGATGCAGCCCAGAATGCAGCCTCAGACTTAATAAGCATCCTGCCTCTGCCTTGCAGATGCTGAAATTACAAGTGGGTGCCACTAAGTCTGGCACTCTTTTCTAAATTACCTAGCCTTCGGTATTCCATCATTAGCAACAGAACACAGGCTAAAACACCACTAGACCGCATGGCCATGGACGAGGAACAGCTCCTGGGCCTCCCCCTTCACGAGTACATGCCCAACTGAACAGGGTTGTGATGGTTCAAATGAGATGACATTCCCACACCTAGCACCCTGCCTTTACTGTTCCACTCACTGGATTAAGCAAGCCAGTTTAGTGACATTTAAATAGCACTGTAATGTCACACCCTCTGGGTAGTTGGTAAACTGTCAACCTACAGTTGACTAGATCAACACTCAGGTTGTCTGTATCGAAGTTAAAATCTTCCAGGGACAAATGTCTCTGTCAGACAGTAGCCCAGGGACTGACATAAGCACTTTTTTTTTTTTTTTTTTTTGGCTAAAGTTAGCACTAGGCCACTTAGAACTGTAAATCAGGTGGTCACAGCATCACCCTTCCAAGAGTGCAGCCACCTTGCATGAGTCACTTTTGCTCTGCTCCACATATTCATGTCACATCCTCAGGAGCCAACATCAGCTTCCCTTCAAAAAAAGAAATGGTCTCAATGGTCTCACAGCAAACTGTGTGGGGAAGCGCAGAGAGGTCAGACTGTAACACACATGACTGCATAGATGACGAAGAGTGACTGAGTCTGTGTTTGTGACACAGACACTCCAGATCAGAACAGAGCCAGATGACACACCCAGCATGCGTTTGATAAGGATTTTTTTCTTTGAGTTTCCGTGTTTTTCTTGGGGATAAGGACGGAAGGTAAAGAGACTAGAAAACAACAGAGCCTTGGAGAGAGCCCTCCACCCACTGCAGATACAGCTTTCCTTTCTTGGTTTTTGTTTTTGATTTTTTTATTATTCAATAAAGAGAGATCATGTTGTGATTTTCAGAGTATTATTTAGATTGAAGGGAGGGGAAAAATCTAGAAATGTAACAGAGAACAAATAAGCTTGTAACTTGAAGAGAGCTAAAGGTTATGATCAATAATGTTCAAAACTACTCCAAGAAAACAGAATCCGTCTTGAACACCTGTAAGGGCAGCAAGGGGCTCTCTCAGAGGAAGGCTAGGTGTGGGCTTTTTCTGCAGAGATGTGCCACAGGAAGAGCAGGGGAGGAGGCCAAGGGAAGGCGAATGTCACGCTGGGCTCAAAAACCGTGGGATGAACAGAGTCCCTGCCTCGTGTATAAAACTGGAAATATTTAGTGCCAACAGGGGATTCTATATATCTATGTACACAAATAATTCAGAAACTATATCAATGACAATTATACTTTTAGAGCTTAAATTTTACAAAATTATGTATATATGTGTGGTGGAAAGGTATACGTACATGTGTGTGCAGGTGTCTTTGGAGGCCAGACACCTGGAATCCCCTGAAGTTAAAGGCAGGTGTGAACTGGCCTGACATGGTACTGGGACATAAGACTCGAGCCTTCCATAGGAGTGGCACTGCTCTCAACCACATCTCTCCAGCCCCAGCTGCCTGTTGCTGGTTTGCTTTGTTGTGAGATGGTCTCATTATACAGCTGCACCCTAAAACTCACTACCTAGACCAGGCTGGCCGCCTGCCTCTGCCTTCCAAAGGCAGAGGTCACAGACATGTGCCACCAACATGCCAGGTGACAACCATAGTTTTATGCTAAAAATCTTATGAAGTACACGCAACGGCTAGAAAAATGTAAATATGGAGAAATAAATAGAAATGCTAATACCTTAATTCTAAAAGACTGTCTCATAAGCCCCACCCCAGGAGGCCTGGGGCCTGACACATGGCATTCACAGAAAGATGATATTTTTTTTCAGCCCACATCTCACTGTGCATAGAGAGAAGCTAGCAGCAAGCACTATCAAGTGATAGTAATTGGTCTCTTTCCTCTTGGCCTCTCTCCTGCAGTTCCATTAGCACTGAACCCGATGCCAGGATCTCTAAATAGATAATCCTTCTAGGCATGGTGGCACATGCCTTTATGCCAGCAGTTGGTAGGCAGAGGCAGGCGGATCTCTATGAGTGCAAGGCCAGCCTGGTCTACACAGTAAATTCCAGGACAATCAGGGCTACAAAGTGAGACTGTCTGAAAAATAAGAATATAGAACATTCAGCTGGGACAGATCCTCAAAAATACAGCAAATACCTGGCAAACTGAAGAGCAGACCTAAGAGGAACTAGCTAGAAGCATTGCTCTCTGGGGCCGTGGAGAGCTTCAACGTTGCCTGGTAAGTAGGTAAACATGCTCTGCACACAAGGTTTCCAGATGACATGTTTGGGTTCCTGGACAACAGAGATACCCAAAGTCTTAAAAACACCCCTGATGGGCTGGAGAGGTGGCTCAGCAGTTAAGAACACTAATTGTTCTTCCAGGGGTCCTGAGTTCCCAGTAACCACATGGTGGCTCATAACCATCTATAATGGGATCCAATGCCCCCTTCTGGTGTGTCTGAAGACAGCTGCAGTGTACTCATATACATTAAATTAATTAATCAATTAATCTTTACACACACACACACACACACACACACACACACACACACACACACACACACA
>JADRCD010209657.1:3240-16668 GCA_019843815.1 Montemys delectorum | reverse complement strand
ACACACACACACACACACACACACACACACACACACACACACACACAGCCCTGATTCAAACACCGTTAGCCATTAGCTCACTTAGCCACTAGCCAGAGGGAGGCTTACGTACCTTTAGTATTTCAGGCTCCTTGATGTCCAGGGATCTCGTGTTCCGGTGTCTCGGAACTTTGTGTGATTTGTGGTATTTATGAGCACTTGGTGGTGTAAAGAACCAAATCATGCAAACTGCAGTCATGAACCCGAGGCCAATGCCCAGGAAGAGCCCGCTCATGTAGTGGGGGAGGGGGAGGATGAGGTACGCGTAGACACACATTATAAAGAAGCCGAGCGTCTTCACAGGTAACTCCTGGTGCTCGGTGGCTGAGTCCTCTTCATCCTCGCTATCCAGAGCCACACCATCGCTGGCAAGCACCTCTGGCTTGAGGGGGATATCGAGGGGCTTATCAAGTCTCCCTTCGCCCTCAGTCTCCAGCTCAAAGTCCTCAGTGTACAGCTCACAGAACTCTTCGTCCTCCTTGCTCACTAAGGCAGACAGAGAACACTTCTCAAGAACCAGAGAACTTGTCTTCAAACCCAAGTCCTTCAGACTGCTCGCCTGGGAACCCTTGGGCTCCACTTCCTTTGAGGCGTCCTCTGTGGGCTTCGGGTGGTCGCTCCTGGGGGTGTTAGCATCGCTGCCACAGCCGTCCCCCTCGGAGTCCCCCTCCTCCTCCTTGATGCTGTAGTTATTGCTTTCCAAGTGCCCGTTCAAGCTAGACAAGTTGGAGAGTTCTGAAGCACTTGAGGATAAGGCTTTGGGCCTGTGGCTGCCACTTTCCTCCCCGATGATTTTGCTAAGGAGCTGGAAGGGCTCATAGATGACTTCGGAAAGGCGTCGCTTAGTGTCTTCGATTTTTGCCTCCATTTCTGGCACTTTAAAAAAGGAGCGAGTGTCAGAGGGAGAAGTCAGGGGGGAAGAAGGCGCGGTCTTGGAGTCTCCACCCGTGTTCCGTGGCTGTGTGAACTGTTTGAACAGGTGCAGGTTGAGTTTGGAGTCAGGGGGCTTGTAGGACACGGTCTCCGCCTCCTGCCGGGAAGTGTCCGTGGACAGAGACTTGACCAGAGTCTTCATCAAGTGCCTGTGCCGTGGGGGGTGGGGTGATTCTTTTGGCTCCACCTCAGTTGACAGGGACTTCACCAGGCTCATGAAGGGCTTTGCACTAGAGAGGGCAGAGGACGAGGCACTGGATGACAGGACAGGAGACTTGGAAGGGGAAGACAGTGGAGACGAAGAACTGGTTTTCTGCTCAGAAAGGGAAGACACACTGGGAGAACTAGCTAAGGGCCCAGATGAGGATGACCCTGGAGACAGAGCTAGTGGCACTGGACTTAACACTTGCAGTGCTGGAGCAGGGGACTCCAGCAGCTTTACAGTGTTCTCAGAGACAGGCAAAATGGCAGGGGTCTCAGACACGGACAGACCGTCTGCCAGGGCCGTGGCGACAGCAGGGCCTGAAGGGTCATGGCCACCCTGGGGTTCAAGATACAGGTCCTCCTTGGCTTCGAGCCCCGTTACAATGCTTTGGTCATCTAGCCCCTCCAGGTAGCCCCTGAACTCCTCCTCCTCTTCCTCCTCCTCCTCCCCGGATGCCGAGAAATGAATGGCGATGGTGTCTCGGGACACGGACCTTTGCACGTGCACTTTGGGGGCTGATGGCTTTGGCATGTCAATGGTTTTCTCGGCATGGCGACCATTCAGACTTGTCATTGCCGGCTTCACAAGGGCTCAGGCTCTGAGAAAAGCAGCAAGAAGAGAACAAGTCAGAGAGTGGCTTCTCCACAGGTGACATGGCCACGTGTACCTCCAAGCCTAGACGAAGCTCAACCTGGGTGACTATACTTTTACATGGCAGATGGCCATAGCGTCACACTTTGGAAGGTTTAATGGTTTAATTTCCACAAGATAAATTCTAGCTAGGCATTCTCTTTTATGAGCAAACCACACCAGTATTCTAAATGCCAATAATCTGTCTCACTCACAACTGCTAAATAACCACTCCTTCCCCTTTAACTGGCTCATTTCTATCAGCAACCCTCTCTACTACAAAGCTGAAATGAAACACCTGGGTGAGTTTAAGGCTCTTGAGATAGAAATTCCACCAGTAGTGTTCCGACTGTGAAAAGCTAACCCAAAACGGTTCCTGCTTCCACTGCAGGTTCACAGCAGCCCTAACAATGTGCCTGAGCCTCCCACAGTGGCCACACTGTTCTGCCACCTTGTAATAAGTGGCTAAACAGCCACATAGGGAAACCTAGAAACTAACTGTCATGACCTGTTGTTGTTCTTACATGCCAAGTGCCATCCAGCCAGGGCACGGAGGCCTCAGATAAAACAAGCATTGGCTTTGAATCCACTACTCACATGGAAGAAAGCCGAGTGTCAGTGTGGTATCCTACCAGCAAGCAAGAATGCCACTGAGTCCTACAGGAAGGCAGGGGAGACAGGCTCTCTGCCCTTTCGGAGCCTAACAGCTAGGTGGAAGGAAGGCAGACACCTGGAAAGCTGCCAGTCAAACAGATAAAGCCAAGTGCATCTGTGACATGCAGGGCACGACATTTTACATCACTGTGCAGCTGACTATGTGGCTCAAGCCAGCCTCAAGTGCATGATCCTTCTGCCTCCGCCTTGTAACTCTTACAAGCTAGAAACACCTGGCTAATTACAGTCAACTTGCAGGGCACAAGACATCATGCCTCTACAGCTAGACAGAGATGCCACTAGAAGAGCCAGGACGTGGGGCAGACATCAGGAGTTCTGAGGCCACAAGACCAGGCAGGGTGAGATGCTGGACCCTTCTCTGCTCTCTGAACTGGTGGGTAGTAGAGGCAGGATGGGCGAAGGCAGAAGATTAAGACAGGTGCATGAAGACCAATGTGTGCATGCTGTGGCTGGCTCCCTAGATCTGTTCTCTGCTACAGGACACACAGAGGCTGTGGAGGGAGGTGACCTCAGGTCCTAGAGAGGCTTCACGAGTGAATGGAAGGGCATCTGCCTTGGACAGGGCAACAGCTTCTCAGACTGACTCCCTTCCCAACTGACTCTGTGGAGTTCAAATAAGTTACAACCTCAACTTCTCAGTCTTAGTATTATCTGCAAAATGGGTCTAGGACATTTCCCAAATGTTAACTCCTACTTGTTTACACTCACAGGTGACATATACAACCCAGCCACACACGGGCAAGCAGCCTATCACAGACCATCAATACCGCACCACTCACTTATTCCGACATTCAGGTCCTCTGCCAAACACTCCTGTTCAATGTGCCGCCAACTGATACTACCAACAAGAGCACAAATGGAACCTGGAGTGGCAGGTGTGGGGCACCATACTCCTAGATCACCAGAGTGGGAGAATTTGCCAACCATAGAAAGAGTAGCAGAGTCGGGGCCCAGACACCTCATGAACACATTTTCACCATTAAATCTCAGAGAAATTACTTCCATAAAGACTTTACATGAGAGCTTTGCCCACATTCTTCTGTGACCTGCCGGCTCTCTAATGGGGGCTGAATACAGGAAGAGTGAATATGTTCCACACATAGCAACCTACATCCTGCAAAAGGCACCAGTTGGGAAATTCCACCTGTAGTCCAGGACATTGCAGATCAGCACAATTCTTCCCTGGTTTGTTTTGTTTATAGACAGAGTCTCACTACTGTAGCCCTGGCTAGCCTGGAACTCATAACGTAGACACACTGAACTTGAATCTATAGAGACAGAGCTTTAACTGCCTCCTGAGCACTAGGATTAAAAGCAGGCCCAGCTCTTCCCTGTTATCTTTATGTCTGTAGGTTAAAAAGAAAACAAGACATAGCAGCAACAGAAACAATGGGAAACAGCTCAGTCCATTCAATGGCCACCCAGCCATTACATATTAATCTAGTAATTCTTCCTTGATTTCAATTATATATGTGCCTGGTTATGTGCACATATGGAATGTGTATATTCATTCATGTGAGTGCTCAAGAAGACCGGAAGCCTCAGATCCCCTGGCTGGAGATTCAGCATTTGTGTGCCACCTTACAATGTGGATGCTGAGAACTGAACCCAGGTTCTATATGAGCTCTTAACCGATGAGCTGTCTCTCCTGCCCCTCACAGGGTAATTTTAAAGGAAAATTGTAGGACTGGTTTTAAAAGAAAGTTTGGTGCTGGCTAATTCTCAGTCAGCTGCTGTAACAACACCAAGGGTAAGGTATGGCTGCCACTCTGAGTCTGCTTCATAGGAAAACAGTGGCGCCAAGCGAAGGAGACTCTGGGCACACGTTGGGGACAAAGCACACAGTTTTGAAGCTGAATAGTTAAGCTGGTCTCCTAGGACATAAGACAGAAGTGAAGAGGCCTAGCTGAGGCGAAGCCCAAGGCCATGGGTGAAACAACACTGGAATCTCTGCTGGCATCAACCAGGTCAGACCTTAGGGACAAAGCAGGCGCCTGCTGAGAAAACTGTTGTGTTTTATACAGAGCCATCAGGGGCCAACTTCCAAAGAGTCAGGGGCCCATGATCTGCAAACTGAAAGGGACTTCTGATGGTTTCTGATCAAACTGTCCCTAAGTCCCTATTAGTCAAGAAGGCCCGAGACAGGACCCATAGAGAAGCAGATGCCAGGCTACCAGACAGGGCAGGCAGTCTAGCCAAGCCTCGGAGATTCAGAGGTCCATTGCAAACAATGACCAAGCCTGGTCTACTTCTTGGTCTCACAAAGCAAGCTAATAGTGGCTGGGGTACCACAGCCCTTCTTTAAACACAAGGACACCTGTGGGCCTCTTCCTTCTGACAGGATAGACCTGGATCCAAGTGCCAGTCTGCCAGGATCAGCCTATGCTCCCTGGAGCTCACGCGTAGGGGTTCCATTTCCTCTCACTTTGAGACCAGATAAGCAAAGGCTGCTTCTAGGAGCCCTACATTATTGGTAAGTTGAGTATGCCAGGGTTTGGGTTCCAGACGTCTAGTCAGGTCTCTGCTAAGGCACTTCTTGTATGCCAACAGAGCTGACTTTCCACAGGCCAGCAGGAAAGTGCAACCAACTGACACTGGGAACACAGTGTGGTCTGCCCCAGAACCAATCGACCATGAGAGGACTGGTCAGGTATGGCCTTCCCGATGACAATATGGACTGCAGACCCTTCCCTCAGCAGCAAACAGCTCTCTGTCTGTCTTTGTTCTGGTAGCAGTAGCTCTCCTCTGTCCTCCATCACAATGTTTCCTTGGGAGCCAAGAGCCCGTTTCTGAACCAGCAGCATGTGACCGGCCACACTGAGAAATGAAAGGCCTCCTTATCCAGCCCACAATCTAGCACCATAAAAAATGCCAAGCCTCGTGCCCTCTGCTGCTGAAATTCAATTACACTCGGGCCCAAAGCGCAGACAGCCTTCAGCCTCGGGAACTGAAACAGCAGCGCAGATTGCCATCTCCACTCATCTCCTGCCAAAGCCACCAGCAGATCTAGGGGTTGGAGTCTCGCACTGACCTCTCTCCATCAAGTGCGACATGTGTCTTTAGATTTGAAAACTAACCTTGTCACCAGGGTCCCTTGGGGACAATATCCTGCCACTGATATGTTTAAGCAACTCTGATGTGATCACAGTGTGCTGCAGACTGTGTGGAGCCCTGGAAGGGGCTCAGAGGCAAGGTGGAGGGGTGGGCAGCGTCTGGTATCTGACATGAAAGCGGCTCCATTCTCAAGCCCAGTATCCTGTTGGCAATGAACATAATATACACAGACATTTAAGTCCTCTAAGAAGCTGACACTTCTGTAACTGACCAAGGAACAAATGGGAAAAGACTAAGGAAGAGGAAACCCTAGAAACAGAGCCTAAAGAAGCCCCCTCTCCAAGGCATGGGTTGATGGCCTGATCCCGGAAAATTGGCAATCTCTTTTCTTTTTATACTTTACTTATTTGTGTGTGTGTGTGTGTGTATGTGTGCGCGCGCACGCATGTGTAGAAGTCAGAGGATAACCTGTCTTCTCTCCTTCTGTCATGTCTGTCCTGAAGAGGGAACTCTGGTTATCTCTCAGGCTCAGCAGCTGTAAAATAAGATCGGTGCCATGTGACACCTTTGAGCTTGTTGCAGGGAGATATGCAAGGCTGCCACCATTAGGTGTTCGTCATCCTTCCTTACGAAATGAAAATGCATTATTAAAGAGGGAATTCAGTGCTGGGGTGGACTCTAAATGCTGCTGTCCTGAGTATCTGAAATATGTCAGCCTTCTCCATTACTCAGACACTCTAGCACATCCTTTGGCTCCATTACAAGATATACTGAAGAAGAAGAAACACAGGAAGGCACAGATCAAGAGAAAAAGACCAGGGAAAACAGAGAAATGAGCAGAGAAAATACCTGGGACACTTTTCAGGATCAGAGTTTTCCTCTCAAGGGCAAGCAGAGGACTTGGGGAGCAAGGGCACTTGCCAGCAAGCCTGAGGACCTGAGTTCGATCCCAGGAGCCCACACGATGGAAAGGGAGAACCAATCCCTAGAAGTTGTCCTCTGGCCTCCACATGTGCATCAGGTGCACATGCGGGCTAAGAGACCTCACAAAGCCAGGTGAGGTGGCTGTGTGTGACCACAGCACTGTGGAGGCCGAGGCAGGCCAACCACAGCAGCCTAATGAGACAAGACTCAGCAAGCAAGCAAGCAAGCGAGCAAGCCAATGCACACAACTTCACTTGTTCTCTAACAGTTCCTCTAGTGAGGCTGGCTGCTGAGGTACAGGGTGCAAACGTTTATGCTCCCAAACATCTAAGGGGAAACAAAGCTTGTTGCAGCCAAATGTTCTGTGGACCTGGGAATGGCAACCACATTCCTGGAGAGCAGACGCTGCCTGCTCTGCTGATGGCCTTTCCCCAGGTCCTGGCTGTGCGTTTCCATTAGAGCCACTGTCCCTAAAAAGACGCTCATCTCTCAGGAAGAGAGAAAGCTAAGCTGGGTGTGGTACTGCTATAACTCCAGCACTCAGGGGCAGAGACAGCCAGATCTTTGTGAGTTCCAGGCCAGTCTGGTCCACAGAGTGAGTTCCAGGACAGCCATAGCTACATAGAGACCTTGTCTCCAAAAAATAAAAATTAAAAATAAGAGCTGGGTGGTGGTGGCACAAGCCTTTAATCCCAGCACTTGGGAGGCAGAAGCAGGCTGATTTCTGAGTTCAAGGCCAGCCTGGTCTACAGAGTGAGTTCCAGGACAGCCAGGGCTATACAGAGAAGCCCTGTCTCAAAAAAACAAAAAACAAAAAACAAAACAAACAAGCAAAAATAAAGTAGATTTAAAAATGGGAGAAGCAAAAAAAAAAAAAAAAAAAAATGGGAGGAGGATGGACTGGGGAGATGGCTCAGTGGTTAAGAGCACAGATTGTTCTTCTGAAGGTCCTGAGTTCAAATCCCAGCAACCACATGGTGGCTCACAACCATCCTTAACAAGATCTGACGTCCTCTTCTGGAGTGTCTGAAGACAGCTACAGTGTACTTACGTGTAATAAATAAATAAATCTTTAAAAAGAAAAAATGGGAGAAGCTTCTAACAAGGGCTTATGCTCCAGAACAGATGTGGCGTTCTTTATTCTATGCTACTTACAGAAAACAAATCAATGGTTTCATCCGAACAACAATCACCGAAGACTCCCGACAGGAGCCAGCCACCTTCCCTCTCACAAGCCCCACAAGCTTCACAAGCCGTCCAGTGGGCTGAGAGTGGAACACCAAACAACAACGAAACTCATCTCCTTTCTAAACACCCCAAAAGGGCTAGCCTCATTAATTAAGCCATGAAAAACCAATTGACAGTAAGTCAGACTGGACAATGAGAAAGGAAGAGCTATTTCAAGACAGTGTGGCATTTATTAACAGCTAATAACTGTTCTGAAATTGGCTTTTGTTTTTGCAGTTCCCTAATCTGATAATAACTTCCCTCCTACCCCCAGCTGTATTTTTATCAATCCTGGCTTCCAACAACCAAAGCCATACACACCTTCTAGGTACTATGTTACCAGCAACATCTGCCTGGTTCTCTCTTCCTAGGACAGACAGACAGATGGTAGTGGCTATTGTTTGTTTGTTCCTCCCTCCCTCCCTCCCTCCCTTCCTTCTTTCCAAGCTCAGTTACCACAGGAGAGATGCCTGTATGAGAGTGAATCAGCCTCTGGACCCGGAACAGTCAGGTTTGGAACAGTTTCCTTTCTCAAGGGCAATCCTAATTTGTCAGGGTTACTGTTAAATTACACACCCCCTGCCTGGTAGCTTAGCTCTATGAGTCAATAGTTTTAATTCAAAAACTTTTGGAAGAGGAAAAAAGCAAGCTGCATCCTACTGCTAAGGATGTTTTCTTTTTTCCTTTTGTTTAAGACAGTAGTATCTCACTGTGTAGCCTTGACTGGCCTCTGCCTCCCCCTTTGCCTCAAAAACTGGGATTAAAGACACGCACTACCACACCCTCCTCGAAGAGGACATCACCTTACATTTTACTTACATTTCTCCAAATTTGAGTTGCTTTTATAAGAAAGGGGCACAGGAGGGTGAGACTGTTCTAACAGAGATATGGTCCACATCAACCATCTAGAAACCTGATTTAGCCTCAAAATCTCAAGTACATCCCTAAATAAATTTATATCAATGAAGCAGCTGATTGGCAGCAGCCATCCTGATTTGGTAATGCTCTTCCTTGTCAACAAATATCAAAACTGCCACGGTAGGTAACAAATTAGCCTAGTCTATGTTTCATCTCAAGACAGGGCTGGCCCTGCATGCTAGCCTTCTTCCAAGACCCTCAACCCTGACTATCAGAAGCCAGGCCTCTTTCCATGGGTTATCAGGTTCCTAGACTCACAGCCACCACCTCCTTATACCACACCTGCACCTCAACCGCCACCGTCACCGCCACCACCTCCACCCCTTTAGTTCCACCCCCACCCCCCCAGAGCTTACTCCATGAGTAAACCAGCGGCCCATGCGTCCCACCACTGCTGGGCTAAAATGCCACACCCCAGAGGAAGGGGTGTTCAAAGCAATCAACAATGTGATTTAGATTAGACAGTCTCCTTACAAGTCACTAGATGGTTCCAACAAGGAAATCAAATCCAACTTGCAGCATCCATTCAATGCCAGGCACTACCTCCAGCACTACCTACCACACAAGACCTGTAGAGGTTTATTTATAAAAACATGCCCAATTGGGGCTGGAGGATGGCTCTGACTATAGCAAAGTGCCACACAAATGTGAGGGCCTCCATTCAATCCCCAGAACCCACAATAAACAAACAAACAAGTCAGTCTAGCCAAACCGTTCTCAGGGGGACTCAAGAGACAACAGGTAACCCTCACAGAGGATCTATATGAGAGAGGATGGGGTAGGGTGTGGTGGTGAGTATGCTAGACCAGCAGTGAGGAGCAGTGAGACCACCAGCATGTACTAAACGCAAGTCCCAGGCTGGCCTGAGTGACGCGCTGAAAAAAGCAAGAGCTACAAATACACTAATTGACGCAAGAACAGTGCTTGGCACAGCAGCCTGTCGGAACTCGCACCGAGACATGTCAGAGCTCCTCTGGCTCCCAATGGCTCTACCAGATGGGATTACCAAGCAGGGCTGCAAGTAGTGAGGAGAGAAAGCCAAGGCCTTGCTGTTCCTTGAATCGACATGCTTTTCTCTGAAATAATCAGAGTCTCAGAAGGCCTAGCTCCACCCTATTGTTCCTCCTGGAAGCGAAGATCATCTTTCAGATTTTAAAGGTAAAAATGTCGCTCTGAACTCCAAGTGGTGAGGCTTAGAGAGATGGCTCAGTGGTTAAGAGCACTTGCTGCTCTCGTGGAGAAGCTCCCATATCAGGTGACTCACAACTGTTCATATTCCAGCTCCAGGGAACCCAACACCCTCTCTCTTCTGAACCCTGGGGATACTTTCGCTGAGGTCCACAAGCCCACATTACTCATATACACATTTAAAAATGAATCCTAAAAATAATTCCAAGAAGTTAAAAGGAAATCCCATTTTAGACACAAACCATTACTTCACCTCTTAGGAAAAATGCATGCTGACAAAGCAATGACGCTTCCTCCTCTTTCTGAAGACCAGCTTAATGCCTTTAGGATCAAATTTAGAATATACTCGGTGTTTCCCAGCCGCTGAGCAGCCCGTGGGACAGTCCCTGCATCCTGAGGAAATGTTCACCAAGAGCGGTAGGCAGGTAGGTGGTGTGTGTGTACGAGTGTGTTGTGGGGGAGGGGAGGGGAGGGTTGGTGTGTACGTGGTCTGTGCCCTATTCTCCCTTTTTACCTTGGCTTGCCATAACACAGGGTCTCTCGCTGAAGGGGAAGTTCTCCCTTTCAGCCAGGTTGACTGGTCTCAAGATCCATCTGATGCTGGGGTTACAGACATGCAGTCATACTGGGCTGTCCTTTTACATAGGTGCTGGGGACTTGCACTGAGGCCCTCATTCCTGCATAGCAGGTACCCACTGAGCCACCTCCTTATGCCAAGAGCAGATAACACCTAAGGAGGGGCTTGCTCTGGGACCAGGCCCATGAAAATTCTTCCTTTGTTTTGTTCCTGTGTGATGCTAAGGATTGAACCCAGAGCCTTTAGTGCAGGCCTTTTAAAAAACACCTACACAGGTCTGTGTATGAGAGCCAGTGTGTTGGAAGTGTGCATTTGTAAGAGAAGAAATGGAGTGTCAAATGGACTCATATTTAAATGTTCTGCTGCTGGTGGTCTTTGAGACAGGGTCTCATGCAGCCTGGACTGGCCTCAAACTTGCTGGCCTTAAACTCCTAATCTTCCCAAGTCCACTTCACAAGCACAGACAACCACAGGCAAGTGCCACCAGGAAGCTCATTTGGAAATGTTGAAACTTGTCTACTAGTTATGTATGGATTTATATTGCTGCTAACACTGTCATTGTATAGAATACCCTCCCCGCACCTTGTCAAGCATAATCATGCTCTTTCGTGCAATCCCATAGCAAAAGGATTCAGCAGCTAAGGAAGCTCGCAATTCTGCAGTCACGTTATGCTTCCCCCGTCTCCCCCCCACACACACACACAGCTATCTTTTTCTGTGAAACGGCTGTCCATCCCGAGATTTCTATTTTAAGGTGCCCGGGCACTTCACCTCTGCTCTCCAGCTTCTGGGTTTTATAGCTTCTGGAAAAACTTCCCTCCCTCCATCTTCACAAAGCACCTGCCTTAGAGAGCATGGGGAATGTTGACAGTGATATGCATTCCGCTTTCAGATTTCTGTGCAAAGAAGATCTAAGTCTTGCATCTGTGGCCTGAGTGACAGCTCGGCATTCAGAGCACATGCAGAGGATCCCAGATTCCGCTCCCGGGGCCACACCGGGAGCTCCCGACTTCCTGTGTGTCTAAGTCCAGGGGATGGAACCCCTCTGCTGGCTCCTTGGGCCCCTCCCATGCGGCATACACACACACACAGATATACATGCAACACACATCTATTTTTTATTCTTTGAATTTTTTTAAAAAATTATATAAACTGCTTTAGACAGGCACATCTCTGTATGTTGTAGCTACAGTAAATAGTAATATATTTAGATTTTTTTCCCCCCACCCAAATCATATTAGTTAACTAAAAAGCCTATTTCTTCTGAATTCCCTTAGTATCTACTGGTCTTACCTTTTCCAAGAGCAAAGGTTCAGAAATATTAGCCTCTACTTTTCAGTGAGAAACTTCTTTATATCAGACTTAACATTAATATAGGGAAGTAAAATCTTCAAAGTATAAACTTACATCAGGAGTCTCTATTTGTAGGATTCGAATCTGGGACCCAAGTTTTTTTTTGTTTTTTGTTTTTTTTTTTTAAAGCCAGGTGAATAGAAAATAGTAGCACATGCTTACTTCCAGCTCAAGGCCAGACTGCTTTAGAGTGAGAACCATGTCTATAAATCAGTAAGTAAAAACACCAGGACTGAGCCTGAGCACGTGTGTGTAAGGGAGCCCAAGCACATGAGTGTGTGTGTGTGTGTGTGTGTGTGTGTGTGTGTGTGTGTGTAAGGGACAAAAAGAAAGCGGCGGGGAGCTGCTAAGGCACAGGGTGGCAAAAAGCTTCCTGGTAGCCCCTTGTGTGTGTTGGGGGAGGGGCCTCTACTTAACAAGCTAACTGGCACAACCAAGTGGAAAGCAGATTCTAAGAAGTAAAGGAAGCATGAAGCAAGGGCGGAAGGCAGGAAGCCCCAGGCCATGTTCAAGATCTGTAGAGTCAGAAGCTGCCATGCTTCTGACAGAGCCAACCGAGCCACATGGCTGCCCTGAGGTGTCCCCTGAGGATCACTTGCCTATAAACCCTGAGGCAAGGCGCTCCTCCATTGTAGGTGTCCCAAGAAGGACTTGGGCCAAGGGCAGCCTCGCTATGCACTGATGGGGCCCAGGAGCTCCACGAGGGTAAGATCCCAACAACTGGCCAGCTGGGATCAGTCCCTGAAAGACGTACCAAATGCAGCCATGAGGCAGGTGCTTTGAGGAGGGCTGACCCTGACTGGACAGTGCAGGTCCTCCACTCACTCCACCTTCCTGAGCTGTGAGATGAGGGGACTCTTGTCCATTGTCTTCAAGGAACTTTCTAGAAGGCTCTAAATTCTACCAAAATAGAACACACTTAGGAGTTCTACTTTTCCACTGTGTGCCAGAGACACTCACTCTTGGCAAACATTCAAAGTCAGGCAAAGGAAACCAGGGTGCAGTTCAGATGACCAATGCTCTGAAGACAATCAAGTCAAAACAATTTCTAAACTGTTCAAACAGTTCAAGGAGGCTCAAGTCTCACCTTCCAGACTTGTCTCGCTTGGCCCAGCTGTAGAAACATCCCTTACATCTGCTCACAGGCAGAGTTGCTGGGCCTCTACAGATAGTCAAAGGTTCAGGAGTGGAAGCAGTGGAGGGCAGGCATAAGGCCTCTCACCAGGCACCCTGCAGCCTTCCTCCCCTGATGCCCAACTGGACACAGATGGGTGCCATAGCTGGCCCTGATCTGACTGTGAGAGAGGCAGAGCCCCACTGGGTGCTCAGCCTCAAGTTTCAGTCATCAATTCTAGACAGACATCCCTCCAAGGACAAGTCCAGCCTCATCTCCCTGTGGATGGGAACTACCCTTCTCCATGCTCCCATGTCCTCAGACCTCTGCTGAGCCTTTCATGAACCCCCCTGTCTTTCTAGAGACAAAACTCAGTGAGAAATGAACCTCCTCCTTTCTCTGGCCCTTGGAGAAAACAAAAACAAACAAACAAATGTGAAGGAAAGCCAGCAAGATATCTCTCACCAGGCAAAGATGCCAGCCGCCAAGCTTAGCAGCCTGAGTTCCATAGACTGGACCAGCATGCTCGTGCCGCTCTCCCTCTCCCCCCACCCCCAACACTCAATCACCATTTTTTTTTTTTTTTTTTTT